>UZAF01016393.1:0-21963 GCA_900617895.1 Haemonchus placei | reverse complement strand
CGATATTTTTCCAGAGAAAACGAATAGAGCCTGAACCTCAATTCGCATACTTGAATGCATACCTAATGTACTCAGAAGACTATTTAGCTGCATCAGGCATCAGTCACAGAGATGGTTTAGTGGCAAGAAGCAAACTTCATATACGCATGGTCACGGGTTCGATCTCGGATCGATATGCGCCTTGACCCGCGAAGCCTTCCATCACTCCGAGATCGGTTACGGATAATTGGTGCCAGACTCGTCTGGGAGGGTAAAAGCGCTGGCTTGTACAACGGCCGGCCAACGCAAGCCATCATTGTAAAGGCCACACACGCATTCAATACGCCACTACGATTCTGAATGAAAGTCGATGCCTGGGCGCATCTCCCTGATGAGATTGCTCGATGCCTCGAGACTTTATTACCCTTTATCGGGGCATCAGACTTGCCTTCGTGTTCAGTGACCCGAATCCACTAGAATCAGGGCAGTGAGAAAAAGCATCTATCCAGTTAGTCTATCCAGTCTTAGTTACTCTACAGAAAATAGAATTATCTACTTGCGCTGTAGTACTTGAAGAGTACGGATTTTCAAGGAGATAACCACAGCAGGGCCAAATGAACCGAATCATGTCATGGGTAAGATTGTAAAAGAACGTGAAGTTATTCACAAACATCTACTCATGAAGGGCAGACTAGTCAATAAAAAGAAAAGTGAAAGAAAAGCGAAAAAGCGTGAACGAGTTCTCAAGGGCGCTCATAGGCTTAGTCTAAGCTATAGTTTTGTCTCAAAAGTGCATCCCATTTCTTACTTCGGTGTGCCCACGGGATTATCGTTGATATGATAGGGCTCGTATACTAACTTTCGGAAATAATTTGCCTTTCCACAGGCCCATCACCGATTTCGCTGTCGCATAACGAAAAGAAAACTGAGACTTTCACGAAGATTGCCCAAGCACCACTCTCTTAATTTTGCTTTACGGTTTGTTTTTTTCTTACAGAAAAAGTAGTCAAGCATAATTATGAGAGAGATAGTAAGGTCACAGATCGTGCGTTGCGTAGGTTACACATCATAAAACACTGTCGGGAGATAGCGGCACCATTGTTATCGAAACCTGATTGGGTAGCATTCAATGTCGCTGCCTGGAGGGAAGGCAACGTCACTCAATAAATATTCTCATAATTTCTTAGGATGGAGAAAGGCTATCCTGCGAAAGCAATCTCGGGAAACTTTGCCCAGTGCCTCCCCAGCTCCATCTCCCATTTGATTTTGATTTTGTGGGGAATCAGATATAGCTCACTGTGCCATATCTCCAAGCTTTTCTAATCCTGCTCTTATTTTGCTATTATGAGAGTCAGTAAATAAATTAGCATAAAATCGGTAAATCCCGCAAAGCAGCGGCGGGACTATGAAGTATGAAGGCATGCCAAAGCCTATGAGGCAACGACACCACCCTTTCAGTCTTGATCACTACGGACTTCTGGCATTTCCAAACTTTCGGCCATGTCATCAGACGGAGATGGATTGGAAGTTGACCGATTATTCACCTTTCTAAGCGATATCCATTACATCAGTCCTCAACCCTACAATACCGCTATGACATCCTGAGGAAAAATCAATTCAACTAAGGATCTAAGAAACGCTTTCATTTTAAGTTAGTTTTTTGTCTGGATTCCCTCGAGCTTTCATCCGATCAGTCTTTTCAAAGGCCTAAACATCTGAGATAAGCAGAAACGACTCTTGAACACCTTAAAGCCTTGGCAAAGAACGCACTGAGGTATTTCAATTGAAGCAAAGTTTGCAAATGGGAACAACTCACTAGAAAACGAAGCAGTTTTAGCACTGAAAAACAGAAAGGTCGGAGGATGCGTATGAGAAAACTGAAAAAAGAATCAGAAAATGAAGTCGCAGTTAGAATTCGATTTCCCCTAACATGAATGTGTAGAACGCACTGCCCTCTTTTCCTGTTTTTGTTCTTCTAGTGGATTCACGTCATCTGATGGTTAATCCACCTACTTTGCTCGATCGACGGGGTTTCTAAAGCTGACTAGAAGATTAAGAGTTCTCTCGGAAGTGGTGCTTCGATACTGGACATCAGAAGAAAACTGCACGAAGTCAATTTGATAAGTGCATCAAGCAGTTCTCGGAAACTCGGAGGCGTGGGGCACTTCACTCCAAGCAAACAGAGCTTCAAGTCTGCCTGTGGAGTGCAAAGCGCAGGTGTTGTTTTCCAGTAGGTGATGGGTAGTTGTGGTCCTTTGAAAAAAGTGGAATATCGAAGGGAACGAGGAATGGTCGTTTATTCAATGCAATGAATTCATGGCATACAAATTTCATAAGGTTGCTGCTAATCAATGAAATAATTCATCATCAAATCATCGGTAGCTATTAATTTTTGAAGCCCAAATTGAACAGAAATTGGTTGAAAAATGAATGAGAGGCATAAAAGTGGAAAGCAAAATGTACTTATTTCATTCTATTCATTGATTCACTACCTCACGAACAACTTGGAAAAATGCAAGCACAGCTCTTATATGTAGATGCACATCAAGAAGTTTTTTCAACTGCTGACATCGAAAAATGATCTGTGAAGAGTAGAAAAGGAAGGGAAATATTTACTCTCTTACTGGTGGAATATGGTCTTCTACTGAGACTATTCGTATCAATTTTTGCTTCAAGGATTCCACCTTAGATCGTTTTTCCTGTTGGTTTCAGATTCGTCTGGAAAGATTAAGGTAATGATAATGCAAGACATTGTTATAGGTCGCAAGCACATTTAAAAAGCTTTAACGATTCTGACTGGGATTCGTGTGCTAGGGCGCATCCCAAAGGATGTATCAGAGTAAGAGACTTCAGTTTTAGACTCAATGCCTTTCGTTCCGTTTCAAATTCCGCCCTTGGATCCAGCTGTGCTAGGGGAACTTCTATGTCTGAGTTTGCGGAGAGCAGCTTCTCTAGATGCATTTAAATAAGATAAATCTGACGATGTTTACCAGAATCGTGGGACTTGACTACTGCCTCGCAATTATGGCATATCGAGAGTTCAAGAGAGGATTCTGAAAGAGAGCGGTCTGCGATTCTTGATTTGCAATTGGTTTTTCCTATGAAAAGATCTACTGATTGAGCTGGCCCATAGACAAGGAAACACTACTGAGGTTTTCATATGAACATCGGGCTCGAAGTTTTTTATCACTTCGTTTAAATATCGTCTCCTGCTCCGATTTTTTGCTTTGTCAGAAAGCAAATGGTCGAGGAACCGGCTGTTATCAACAGCTGACATCAACATTCCATCTAGCGGCTAGAATTTCGTTTCTCTATGGCGTTTCGCACCAATTCCAGAAAATCGTTATTGATTTTATATATATACCGATAGGAAATTGATTGATACAAATTGATTAAGTGCACAATGGAGATGCTACAAGTTGATTGACAGTGGGTCCATCAGTATATTAGCGAACAAAACGTTACAATCTAGGAGATGAGAGTCAACACCATAACATAATTGTTGGGTGCAATGTGGCATCCATTAAGATTGATGGATGGCATTCCCCTGATTTCTAGGGTGTGGTGCGTTAGGAACGAAATGGTCGCGTCGCGCGAAGGAAGGTAGCAGGATGCAGCAGTAGGTAAGAAATACAAGAACAAAAGTACTAATAGTAGAATTATGCATAAAATAATGATCGCATATCGATTGAGCTGTATGAAGAACGCTAGAGCTGTAATAACGNTAATAACGACAAATGAGTGGTCCGCGACACCGCGTGCGGCGAATCGATTACCCAAAATCGTTCCTAAAGCCCGTCTCCCTGGCATGGGCATTGCAAACTGCCGCTGCTGCTTCAAAGCACAATAACAAAACCAGTGATTACGTCGAAACAAAAGGTGATCTTGAATCTTTAGAAAGTTGTTAGTATTATCGAAAATACCACTCAATTGGGTACAAAAATAGAGAGGATATCCCTGTCTCTGGTATCACCCGTGCAGAAACGAAGAGGTCATGGAAAAAAAAGTGGATAGCGGGGGCCAGCTCTGGCAAACGCGAGTTTGTCTATCGTTTGCTTTCCGGGTATACTTTGACCTGGGAGTTCTGCTGCGCTGCCAACCTCTGTCAGTTTATTGAGCAAACAAAGCGGAAAAAGATCAATCGGAAAAGTTTTTGCACAAATAACAAGATTTCGCATTTACTACTACATCTATACAACTTGCTAAGTGTGTCTGCGGGACCGGAAATTGTCGGCAGGTGATACGAAGAGAAAACAATTGATAGGCATTGATAAGGAGGCTAGGAATGCAGAAGCTCCAGGCACCTCCTTAACAGTGTAACCTTGGTACTTTGGTAGGTATGTGAGGTGTAAAGGCATCGCAAACTGGAATGGTTCATGGCAAAGATTAATCGTCGACGGGGCGCCGATTTAACGAAGCGGTTCCACCATAAGCGAACCCATGCGGCATTGCAAGCGGTATGTTCACAGTAATGTTAAACATGCCCAGATTCCTGCGGCCCCGATTACAGTATCCTATTTATTATACCTCGTTCATCGAGAAAAGCAGATNTGTTAAACATGCCCAGATTCCTGCGGCCCCGATTACAGTATCCTATTTATTATACCTCGTTCATCGAGAAAAGCAGATTAGATCAGAGCAAGCCTAATGGCTGAGGCCGTTGCCCAGACGCAAACTTCGGTAAGCTGGTACTATAGCTACGTAGAAAATACAAACACAGACACCTACACTTCCTCCCTCCCTCAACACGGTACGCTGTCTTTCACCTCTGATTCCCATAGTAGAGGAAACAAAGTCTAACGAAAGGGCCACAAGCCTGCGTCGTTATAGACCTTTGCTTCCAAAGGCATACAAAGTAACCTTACGATTATTGAATTCTGACCAGAGATGAGCGACAAATACTCTGCCACAACAACTGCTTGGAAATTGCTTGGTAAAGCAAAAGAGCGTGAGGGAAAGCTGGAGATAAACAAGACAGAACATTCATATAATAATCAGAGCTGTGCTTTAGAAAACGCTCGAGAATCCGGTGGCATTGATGTGTTTGTGTAAGTATGCAGCTGCTACGAAACGGCAACAACATGCAGTTGTTATGTTGACAACATTTCATCATTTTTTTTTCAATTGGTGAACGATGTAATCTTATCAGAATAACGACATACTCAGGTTTGGGGCACCTCTGGTAAGTACCCACAAATTGGATGAGTAAGAACCACGAGCGTGCAAAGTAAATCGATGTTCCTCTATGGAAGTAAACCTCGGGAGCCTGCCTAGTTCATATGCATCGCACAAATCAGTGTGCCCATGCATAAAGTACTTTATCTAGCAGGCAGCAGCTGAATTCCAGCCAAGTCCCAGTTGGTAGAGGTGCCCTCCTATACATTCGCCGTACGTATGGGTTCACGCACCCTTCACTCTCGATAGCGCGAAAGAGACGGTATTCACAAAATTCCCATCGCTTCAACTCAGCACCAAACCTATGCTACCACTCCTTTTTATTTCATTTTTTCGCTTTTCTGTTTTCGTGTTCTTCTACCTTTTTTCAAGATCCCCAGCAGACCAATCCTGCTGTTGAGGGGCAAATTCGAAGTGATCTGGATAGAAATGTGAAGACAAAAAATAATCGGAAGTTTTATAGCTCTTCTCAAAAAAGCTCGAAAAGTCTCCTACAAAGAACATTTAAGAACATTCCAATAATATCAATTATATCCAATAATTTTTACATTTACATTTGCATAATTCTACTCAAGATAACCAATAAGCTCAGGAGAAGGAGCAACAGAAGGTGGACTAATCCTGACGAAATCTTCAATAAACGATGAACTTCTTCTTGGACAAGGACAATAAAATGCGTCAGTGCCAAGCAATCCCTCTCTTCCTGAGAAACCAACAATCCCATCTTGTCCTCGTGCTCCATCTTTACCTGGAGGACCAGGTGGACCTCGTTTTCCTGGCATGCCATTTGTGCCGTCCTCTCCGTTCCTACCAGGAGCACCCTCTAATCCTCGCAAACCTGGATTGCCAGGAGGTCCTGGAGCTGCCCTGCCTTTGATGCCATTGCTCCCTGCGTATCCAGGGACCCCTGGAGCCCCTGGCTGGCCAGGAGGGCCAGGATTTCCGCGTTTTCCGGGGGCGCCGTTTTCACCGTTTTTTCCAGGATGGCCTGGTGGTCCATACCATCCAACGGGTCCCATCGATCCCCTAGGACCGTCCTGGCCTGGAGGACCTGGTGGCCCTGCTGGACACGGTATGCAGTCTACAGGTCTCTTATATAAAAACATCATCTGATGTTGGCCTGGAACACCCGGTTGGCCATCTGCACCGTCAGAACCAGGTTCACCCTGCTTTCCCATAGGCCCTGGCTTGCCAGCCGGGCAACTAGCTCGATTTTCTTCACAGTTGCACATCACGCTGTCCGCTCGTTTACCTCTGCGACCGAGAGATGCATGCACTGTATTTTCCATTTCTGCAGGACTAACCAACATCTCATTCCACGCATCGTTGGCAATTTTCTGAACAGAAAGAGATTATTGTTCAACATTAGCTGTCAACTACAGGAAAATAAAGCATCCGATATTGAGATGGCCACCTGACCGATGGATTAGAGCCTCACCTTGAAGTCATGCAGCTCCTTCATCGATTGACTATAAAATGTGTTGATGTCTGAATAAATACTGAACGCAGTACATAAGCAGAGTACTACCATTGCACCAGTGATGATGCATACGAGAGTGACAAGGGCATTTGTGGCCATTTGGGAAAGCGATTGTTCACTGAAGAAGTTGCCTCCCAGCAACTTGTGACGGCATCGTTCACACCCGCTTTTAAAGAGTGGGGAAGTTCGAATCGAACTGCTTCGTGGTCCATTTGGGTAGTTAGGACATTTTCTATCAAAGAGCGAACATAGCGTGATCTATCATAAAACAGGTCCATTTATTAGAATCGATTTGCGGATTCTTTTGAAGTTAGCAAAGACGGAATAGAGGGATGTTCTAAAAAAGCCCGAAAACCAATCTCGCCTGCGAATGTCATCATAAACGGCCTCACGATCAAGCCGATGCTAATGTAGAAGCTAACAATTAGCCAGCCAATATGGTGTCAGACGAAGAGACTGGCAGCTGGCATAGGATGCTGCTGAATAATTCTGAATAACACTTCTAGCAAAATCCGAGCAAGAAGGGTCTACAGTGAACTTCGCCCCCAGAATCTCAAACACGTACATTTTCCCTCGCAAGGCCCCATTTTTCCGCTTTCACCGAGACATCTACTCCCTTCCAAGACACAGTAAAAAGCTCTAAATGAGGTAGATAGCCCTAAACGAACCGGTAGATCGAGTTGACTCCAATTTTCGAGAATACGAAACACAAAGGTCGTTCTCGTCAGAAAAATCTGTGGTAAGTCGATCAGTGGTTACGATTTCTTTTGAAAACTCGACCTGGCGAAATGGGCAACTACTGCCCGTCCCCCGTCACTAATGCTTCCTCTCGGGATAGGCAACCAACCTGATGACTTTCAGCTCAGTTCGAGGGATGTAAAATGTAGCTTCACATCCTATTTTCACATCAGAAGACTGAAAAAACTTCTCGAAAACGTAGTTGCACTCCCTGAATTCGTTTTTTTGATGAGAAGAAGGCAATGACGGAAGCGATTTCGTTTCTTGTCTGGGGAGGAAGCCGACAGAATCACTTTTCGATAGCAACATTATCGATTCCTCATGGGTTTCTAAAAACCGTTTGAAGATTGCTCGATATCTCATCTCGGTTAATCGAGAAGCTAATAACCTCTCGGAAAGCTTATNATGACTTTCAGCTCAGTTCGAGGGATGTAAAATGTAGCTTCACATCCTACTTTCACATCAGAAGACTGAAAAAACTTCTCGAAAACGTAGTTGCCCTCCCTGAATTCGTTTTTTTGATGAGAAGAAGGCAATGACGGAAGCGATTTCGTTTCTTGTCTGGGGAGGAAGCCGACAGAATCACTTTTCGATAGCAACATTATCGATTCCTCATGGGTTTCTAAGCTTATAGATGTTTATCTCGTATTCGAGAGTTCCGCTAAAGGAAATGTTCTAAGTGGATTCGCGCGTTTTCGTCACCGAAAAGACTTAATTAAAAAGATTAACTCTACCACTTACCATCTAACAACAAGGGAGATGCAGAGAGGGGATTGAAGGACTTACCTAGCTCATGTTTGTCCCATCAACTGCGACAAGGAACCACTCGTTCCTACCGCTAAGCTGGCTACTGCAGTAGGGAGTCCGTTGTCCCATGCATGGACGATTTTCTAACTCTTTTCGGACATGGTAAGGATGGTAAGAAAAGGATGGTTCCTCAGTGCAGTAGTAATGGCCGAAATTCTCGGTAACAATGGGGTTCACCACTTATTGTTAGCCAATAAAGAGCAATTTACGAGAGGAAAAGTACAATGAAGAGAAAGGATTCATTCTTTGGTGAGCTTTTCTTGGTTGACCAGAGCTTTGCTCATATGGAGCGCAACAGTGTCCGGGTTCGGTACTCGTCACATCCTGTAATACACCGGTGGTTCATAAAGGGGAATCTGGCCACCGTTCTTCCATGGCGCTACTTACAAACCTCTTTTTGAAGAGAATCAATCCATAAAACAGTAAGGGACAGGTGTCCAGATGTTAACACGAAATACGACTACCTCCGAATTGATCTATCAAGTTCGCATGAGGATTGAGCCTGACTAGTTGCTCCACACAGGAATTTCTATGCTTTGAGAAAACAAAGACATTTTTACAGCAAAAATGGAGCCAATAGAGGGCATTCTCTCTAATTAGCAGTCCACGCTATTGACCTTAGTGGACAGCATTTGTCTCGGCCCCTGTGAAGATTGAGGTCACATATGAGCCCCTATTCGACCCACTGACCTGGCAACGCCTTGAAACGGGGTCAGGTTAGTGCCTCTTGTTATGATGCTCGGTCAAGCACCATTATTTCTTTACGTTCCTTTACGATGGGTATTTCCATTCCTGGGCTTGAAGATCTTATGAAAAGCTTCCTATTGTGTTGAAGGTGGTGGCTAGGATATTCGATCTTAAACCCTTTCAATTTCCCCACTGATCCACAATTTCATTACGCAAGATTCCATTCCCGAACTTCCTCACTACCATCTACAATGCTAGCTATTCACCCCGAAGTTGACGATTAGTACCCCTGGAAAGTACAGGAGGCATTGTTTTCTGTATAGACTGTTCAATTTCCATTGAAGTAGTATTGGGACTTGGATTCTTCTTTGCTAGAGCACTACTCTATGACAACTGTAAAAGAATCACATGTATGCCCAACGATTATATTTCAACTCCTCTTGCTATTTTAGATTTATTATGGATGAGCCAGGATCCTCGGAGTCGTCACAATCCCAACCAGGTAAAACTGGAACCGAGCCTATTCGAAGTAGTCTGTGTCTTTGTAAAGTCATCCTTATATTAAGCACATTCGCCTTTTGGCTTTCCTGAGAAAGATGTAATCTTCTTCATCAACAGTTGCAGCCTTTCCGAAGAAGAAGCTCGGGACTTTATGCTATTTCTAAGTAAGCTTTAAGATTTAATATTTCCAATATTCAAGATATTCATAAAGGAGAACGGTCTTCGAAAAAGAGATGACATGCAGTTCAACCATGTTGGGATCAGATGATTTTGTGACAGGCCAGTCTGAAACCCAATCAGCCTTTCAGAGAATAACGTGATCATGAAGGTGTGATGAGTCCCATTTGGAGGCTCCGCTATGCTCCGCTCCTCTCACGCAATTGCTAGGGTCAGAGACAGATAAGGCAATGGCTTTGCGGACCTGTGTCTGCATGGGAATGATTCTGAGCCAGGGAGATCATCGTTTGAACCCAAGGAAGGTAGGGGAGGGAAGGGGAAGCACTAGGGCGAGCGAAATGCTGACTTCACTTGAGTAGTTTCAATAAAAGAGGAATCGGTCATTATGACATATCTCTGTGTAAGGTCGAAGAGAAGAATCTTAAAAAGAACGGTCTTCCTCAACTACATTTTCACAGAAAATCGAGTGGCATGGAGTTTCAAGGACCTGCTTTGTCTTCATTCTTATCATGCCTTAGTCATTTAGCATTTGCAAATCAAATGAACGAGAAGGATGAAGAGGTTGACTATACGATTATTAGAGCTACAGCAATGGTGAACCTCGTCAGCAAACTCAATACCGGTAAAAATACTTGCTGGATTGTTAACTTTCTTTATTTTCACTATTATTAAACTTTCAGAGTCGAAGAAGATACTTTCTGGGGGTCATATTGCGAAAGCGTTGGAGCATGTATCCACTGAAAATTCTTCTCACGTCCATCCATCAGCGTTACAACCACCGAATGTATCACCCCCTAATGTGAGGGTTAAAGGTCAGACAAAGGCCTAATTATTTTTCGAAAGGCATCCGGTCGAAATGTCGATCCTTCAAGGACTCGAACCACCTTTCTCAGGTATTTCAGGATTTAGACCGACGTTCGCTAGGCATAATGATGTCAAGTACTATCCGAACATAATTTGTGTGATCTGCAAGGAGTGGGTTTGTTCGCGAAGTCGGTGGGTTACTTTCTGATAGTTGTTCCCAGACAAGCCCCCTTTCTTTGTGAGGGAAACGGATATTTGGAATCAAACGAATCTATCGACCTACGTTTCAGACGAATACACGTTGGAGCTCACTTTGACTATCGCAAACACAAGTGCTCGTACTGTAATTTTACTCATAGCAAAGAGATATTTGTTGCATCTCACATGAGAAGGATTCACGGTAAAGAGGGAAAAGTGGAGGAGAACAGCGACCCCGAGATTGAGGAGAAGTGCGTCCCTTTGTGGAAATTTTTGAAAGAAGTATCGAGACGTCTCATCTTTCAGAATAGAAAACGTGTGCAACCTGAGTATTGCGATGACCAGGGATGTACTTCGTGGCCAGTACGACGAAAAAATTTATGAAAGCTATTCAAATTCGCATACGGTAATTGCTTTTACATAACTATGCAAGCTTTATATTGCTGTTTTTCACCATTCACTTACAATTTCGTCAAAATGAACGCACCATTAATTTGAGCCCCAGAGCTCATCTGTCAGTGAAACTAGGGTAATCCCACGATTCCCACATCATCTTTTTATCATCCATGTTATAGTCCTACCATTGAAATCACCTGAATTCTTCCAAATTTAAGAATTTCAAGGTAAACCCCGGAAATGTTCTGGCTCGAGTGGGAGACCCGTAGGTCACTTACATACCCATAACAACACATACAAATATACTTACGCCCATATCTGCACCAACTATTTCTTTATGTATTAAGGCAGAATTCAGTGTTTGGATCCCAAAAAGCCCAAACCTTTTCAGCCTCGCTGCCAAATTCCTAATCGGGAGCGAAGAAGCCGGACGGAAGTGCTGAAGACAGTCACCGATGCGACAAACATGCCATTGTTATTTTGAAGGGACGTTTTAGTCCGAGTATTTCATCTTGATATTGTATAAATAATACATTGGAGCTTACAATAAAGAATATTTGAAGCATTTCTTAGTCATTTATTGGTTGGCTCCTGTATGATCCATCGCTACTAACCACGAAAACCCACCGAACTGTTCAAATACAATTCATAAAACTACATCCTGCTTAAATCTCTCTCATTTATAAAGCAGAAACTTGGTGAGTCGATTTGTCGGTTTGTGTGTTTGTCGGTATGTCGGTATGTCGGTGTGTCCGTCCGCAAGTTTATGATTACGATAAGAGAGTGATATGGAAAACCCAGCTCTATCCTACATNGGGGGGGGGGGCATTTCTAACTGATTAATAAATGTAAGGAATGAGGGCCCGGCGTAAACCGGGCAGCCCAACTGGTACATAAATAATACAGTTTTGCAATGCCCATAAACTAAGGTTCGGCTTGTTCGGGTGTGTAGCAACGTTCACAGGGGCTCTCTTGGGAAAAGCCTGCTCCAGGGAAAACAGTTTGCCCCACGGCTACAATTTTGAATTAAGCCGTTTCTTCCGCCTTACCGCTCGGGAAATTCATATTCCGCCCGGTTGTTGTCGTGAAGACGGTTACGTAGGGCTACTGAAGCCAAAGACAAATGTCCCGAGTGTCGGTAGTTCTGCCCTTAGTTACCCAAAGTACTTGTCAATTGTATGCTCCACCATCACCAGTCTGAATAGGAGGGAGCGAAAAAAAAACCATTCGAAACATCGCGTAAAAGGCGTTTGGGACTCTCCGCCTAATAGGATCAGCTGAACTTTTGGAGACTCGTATTACTTTGCGGGGGTTTCCTCAGAGGTTAACATGGGTACCGAATCGCTTGGCTGGCCTGTTCAAATTGTTGTTGGTTAGTGTTTTCCCAACATCCCAATCTGAACGAGGGGTGCAGGTATTAGACCAGGCAAATATCAAAGAAATCGTTATTCTGAGCCTGCGCTCTGTTCGCGTCTCTCATTGAAATTGATCAATAGTTGCAAAGCTTTTGCCGTCTAGTCATTCCGATTCTTCGTTTTGCTTCTAATAGCAATGGCATGCAATGTTGCTACCTTCAGTGTTTGCGTGGAATTGAATGTACGCACTGTTGTGATCCGATGAGCTCCTGTGGCCTCCAAGTTAACGAAGATGTAGCAATCATGATTCTTGAGCACCTTGCCCAGGAATGGTATCACGAGGGTCCGTACACGCATTGGATGAGAATAAGGGTATGTTCGAGCCTTGATCACTTAAACTTACTTCGAGCTTTGAGCTGTAAGGACGAATCGAACAGCGCTTATGATCCAATATGTGCATAACTGTGGAGCAGGGAGGAACAGCGTGCATGATGTAAAAGATTTCCTTCTTCCTGGAGTGCATTTTGCTTGCTTTAGGAATCCTGTAATCTTGTAGAGCGTAGCACCATTAATCTATTACACAACATGTTCTGTTGTAGTGTTTAATGGTCAGTTACTATCGTCTTATTTGCTTCAGGGTGTCTGCAGAGCCTTCAATCGGGCTGTTCTTCGTTACTTGTCCAAGACTGTCAGCGTTGGGGTGGAAGACCTCGCCGACTGTGTTGAGGTTGGTCCTAGTTGGTCCTGGTTCATATCAATGTGTTTTTCCTCTTTGCTGTGATATTATTGGGGGGTCTACATTGCGGGACGTAGCTAGCTCTAGGTGAGATGAATTAATCTGCTCGCATTGTATCCTTCTTTATGCCTATCAAATATGCCGTGAGCCTAGCAGGAACAGTGATAGCTTTTTCTTGATAAGCTTTATGTCACTCTAAGTATAACAGCAGTTGAATACTGTGGGATACGTCATTTCATCCTGATTAATCCTCGCAATGAAAATCTCCGATTTCGTAAAGAAGTCCGATACTGTTTGTTGGGCAGTATGGTATGGCAACAAATTGCACCGTTGAGCGAGATTTTTAGTTTTTTTNNTTTTTTTCCGGAAACATGTGATACCGACTTTCTGCTGACTTGCCTATCGATATTTAGCGGTTGACTCGTCGTAGATGCTATAGGCCTGAGTTGAAGCTTTGTCAAGTCATAATTGTGCTATTGACAGGTGCACACTGTTCTGCTGTCGTTTCACATTATATCAGCGATTCGGGATGGAGAAGGAAACCCCTTCAAATCTCTGCAAGCATAAATGAACCCTATTTCAGATTTATCAGTGTATTGAAGATGGTGGTAATAGGAATTGTACAAGAACGCTCTTCGAGAACAAGGACACTGCTGTTGCTTATTTGAGGCAAGCATGCTTTTTAATGCTTTTTAGTCTCGAGTTGCTATTGACTGACAGTTGTAATGCTACTTTTATGATCATTATAGATGTATAGCGAGTTATATCGAAAAACCTATTGATATCGACTTAGAACATTACGGGAATCATCCAGATAACGATGATGTTCTCAAAGCTTTGTGCAACTTTCAGGGTAAGTTCAAATTTCTTTGTATGCGTCCTTAAGAAATCACTAAAAACACTAGTAGGTTTGCTAGTGTTACAGGAACATTGAACTACTTACCAGCTTTTCCGGCTTTTCAGCAATCGACTCCATAATTTACTGTAAGCCTCGATGTGAATGTTCTGATTGTGAGGCTTTAAAAGAGCATGCTGGGCCACGCGTTAGAATTATTGAAAGTACGTTACCAATTTATTAGAGCCTGGTTTTTGCCAAAACATATTCATGTGTCTTGCAGATTCACCTGTTCAAAGTGGTTCAGATTATTTCGATGAGCACGCCGGCTACGCCCTAGGTAGATATTTAGACTCCTCCGACGAAGACTACGATCCCTATTATGATTTAAGTAAGTTCTTTCCATTTCGCTTATGGTTATATTCTACCGAAGTTTTTTAGATTTCCATGAAGATGAAGATGACTATTGAGGAGAATTCTCAGCAGAAAATACGGTTCTAGCAAAGTGATGTGATCGGGTGCTGAAACAGCAGAGATATTATTTTTCATTTCGTTCACTAGCAACGACATCCTGAAGGCGTCGGTGCGATCCGGTTCAAACATTGGGTTTGTTATTTGCTGGTTTTACTTGGCTTCAAACTGAAGCCACTCTTCGTGTTTTGCACTGCATGTATATTTAATGCTTTGTTTTTTCTTATCTATAATTTTTACGATTTTTTTTGAAAAAGTTTTTGCTGGTAACACGCGGTACCTTCTTTTAATAGTGATACCGATATCGTTGGGACGCGGAATTTATGTCCGCATTATTAATTTTCTCGTGGTTAGTCTAAGGCACTTCGTTTGGCGTTATTGTTGTACTGTTGAGCTATACAATGAAGTATCCCCATCTGTCTTCTGATTGATAGACTTTTTGAACTCACAAGGGACCCAAGTGGGCAAGTGGGGGATTGTTTCACATACAAAGTAGCTCTCTACGAAGCAGTGTTCCGTACATTTTTCTCGGCAATCGGTAGCAGGTAGGAGAGTACGATGGCGACGCACTCGCATCCTATGCAAATCTTACCCAGCTGTCGACCGCATATTCCATGATTAGATGCTAGTTGTATATGTATTCACATCAGCAAACCGTACAACGTAATAGTACAGGTCCCCCAAGAAAGAAGCACATATAGTTCAAAAGAGAAGAACAATATTTACAACGAGAGAGGACCGTAACCTGGTAGGAGTACTTTCATTTCTGTTTCAAAAGCAAAACTGTGTACATACAAATACAATAATGAGTTATGAGGTTGCACATTGGTTAGGACATTATCCTTTGCACGATTTCCTCGCAGGATTTAGCTAAGTGTCGTCCTCGAAGGAGAAGTCGTTGCATCCATGATCGGTCCGCCGGTTTGTACTCCGAAGGAACCTGAAGAAATAATTATCAACTGCGACAAAATGTTTCATAAGAAAGGTTAGATGTGTTCGGCCACAGATATGAAAAATGTAAGTGAAATGACGATCAGGACCTCGAGAACGACTACTAACTGAGACACGGTTGTGGAAGGGTTTTCACAGACATAAAAGAGCCAGGATTGGCTCCGACTCTGCAACTGAAAACATTCCCAAGTGTAATGAAAAAGAAAGCGTCTATACTTCGCTTATATCGCCACGGAGTGCCAATTCGTTCTGAGAAATCTGGGATTTTTAGTGTGTTCACTGGAAATTGGGAATATACTTACGTGAAGTTGCTTGATCAGCTCTGCCCACATTGTGTTGATGTTCATCGAGAGGAGGGCTGACACTTCGACAAAACTACATTTGTAGATTTTTGCGAGAGATTTACCTTCTGAAAAAATGGTAATTCTCATGGTGACCTGTATGAACCACTGTCTTTAAAGGTCAGCGAATCACCATGGAAGCATGGGAGAGTACGGTACAAGTACGGGACACGACATAGCTATCTAAACAACGGCTGTGGTCGAGGAAGTTCATTTCCTACACGTCTGGAGCACTTCCCACCTGCCCACATTCCGAATCTCTGGAGTCTTCAGAGAGGTAGGAAGACGACGAATTTGAAAAATAGAGCGTCCGCACGTCAGCTTCCACTATTCTGGGATGGGTGTAGTGTACTAGTGTGCTTATGGCATCAGTGTCTGGCTAACACGAGCCGCTGCCAACCAAAATACGTATTCAAATGTCACGGACCTAATGGAAGTCGAATCAATGATGCGTTTCAAAACAGGAATGGTTAACGACGGGTGCTTGGATGTTTTTTATGTGAGGATAAGGACTACCAAGTACTCGACGATATGTGCTCAGAGAAGTCTTAATTTTCCGCGCTCATTTCCAAACCATTTGTGTCCGTACCATGCATATTTTCGGGTTTCATTATTATCGGTAATCAGAATAAATATAGATGCCTAAAAGACATGAAAGTACCCGATGTCATAACCATCCGTTAGGCGCCATATAGCGAGCGTGAATGTGGGTCTGAGGCATTCTACCACCGCTACAGCTCTCTCATTTTAAGTGAATACCAATTATATGAGAAACATACTCATTCTACTTCGGTGACAAGATGACAAAAAACTAAGTTCACTCACCCAAAGTAGAAACAACAATATTCCGTTTCAGATCGACTTTGTTTCCCACAAGTGCTACTGGAACAAAAGGCGATGTTCTTGTTTCATAAATCCTGAAAATAAATGGAATTCTGATCCCGCTTCACCAATTCATTCAGAATTTACAGCCCATGGAAGCTGTGCCCTCATGAGCAGACATGAATTGAGGGCGAAACAAGCCTAATTCAATGCTCAGTCGTAATAGGTGCCAATAGATGAGCCATCTTCACGAAGCCTAGCCTAACACATAATTTAGCAAGAGTCCTTACTGCCCAATCTAAGATTCCGGCCAGAATACGGCTAGGTATCACTTCCTTCAGCGAGTTACTTTCTATGGCACAGTAGCCCATGTATTAGGCCGAACCTTTGTGAAGGCCAAAAACTTTGTAAAGGCCACCTTCGGATTCGACCCGAGCATAATTTTCGAGAGTAATGTTGGGGTTCCGAATGCCTTTCTATCAGTATTACCACGCTTACCTGTACAGAAGACGGGTAGCTTTCTTAAATGATTCACGGCTGTCCACTGAATAGACAACAACGAACATAGTGATATGGTCGGTGAATGGCATGGACTGCAATATAATTTAATTAGAAAAACAGTTGAAGTCATGGCTTATGTTTGTTACTCCTGACCTATTGTGGATATGAAAGTGAGTGAGAAAGTCTGGTAAACAGGAAGCCGATTTAATATGGAATATTGGAGTAGTGTATAGTAATTAAATAAATCAGGTAATTAAGTCGGGCATAGCTTAACAACAACTTATTCTGAAAGTACACTGCCCTCTTTTGAAGAGGGGGATGCAGACAGCTTAAGCCTTATGACTGACCACTTGGAAAACCTCCCTGGTGGCATCATATGTTGGAAGGGGAATACGTATGATTATCGTGATGACCGGTGGTTTCTGAATCATGAAAACGTTGTTCATGAATAACTTTTACTTGCCTCGAGCGCTGACTCCATTACGATTTCCAGCTTCACTTCTTCACCGTTCAAAAGAAAGGTAATGCTCTTTGATCCGGCCTCTTCCGTTGCATTTGCTGGAATTCACCTTTCATACTGATTAATACCGAGTCTTTCACTCGATTTAATTAACCTGAATGCATGCCCAATGTAAAAGAACGGTCCCAAAGCTGCCGGCCTAGCTACAACTGTGCGAGTCTTATCCATAAAAGTAGTAACCAGACGGATATCGTGAAAAGTTCACTTACATATGACATGGGTCTGATCGGGAGTAGTCGTTGAAGCGATATGGTAAATTTGATGAGCAAGCGTCTTTTTCCCGGAATTTCGGCTACCGTATAACCGCAGTAACACCTGACGTGGTGGGGCAGTAGAAGCGGGATAGAGGTAGATTTCTGGGCATGTAGCGCGACGATTTTCTCCTGAAGTCAAGCATTGCATATGGCGATTTGTATGGATAGCAGGCAAGTGTTATATCTCCATTTGCGTTTCCTCACCTCGTTTTCTTCCTAGAACTTTTTCAAGACCTTTGAATTCGTAGCCTTTGTCCACAAGCGATCCATTGCTGTATTCAAAACTTCGTAATTGACCTTCGATACGGTCGATACTTTGTGAGCTGTCCTACAGAATCACATAATTACTGAAAGAAGCCGAAATATATAGCCAAACTGGCTTTTTGGAAATGGGAGGTGTAGGAGGGGGGGGGGGCGGTGTTCCATTCTTCCTTAGATTTTTTTTACATGCCTTGATCCTAGAGACTATGGTATACCTACAGGAATTGATATTAATTGATAAGGGATGCTAGTATACGTCTTAATAGTTCTGTCTCTATTTTAAAATAACAGTGGAACTTCACTATTTCAGTATAGTACGTGATGTAGAGTCGGATTGCGTCGCAGAAAAGGGGTGACAGAAAATGATAGGAACCGATAAGTACCTGTAATGGATCTCGGGGGCGANCTCGAAATTGAGATGCACCTTTGTTAGACTAATACGTTACAATACTTTGGAATCCAAAGTTCCGGGCAAATCACCTAAAACAGTGGACTATGGCGGCTCGCGTCAGGGATTATGAGAACCTCGCTTGCACCCACTCGAGCAAGTTGACGAACAACGGGCCTGTATAAGTGGGGAAAATTGACAAAAAGTGACTACATTAGGTTCAGCCGCTTCATTACATCACTCCACTCTAGGGCTGCATAGAAGGGCCCTAGACAGCAGCTACAGCTGTGAGTGTCTAACGTATAAAAGAAAGTGATCATATGGTGATATTAGGTGATACAAAAGTTAATCTGAATTATTGACTGGTACATGTCTATGTCACAATAAGTCCAGCGCTTGATTATAACTACGCAGTGTTTTCTTCATCAGAAAATGTAAAATGTGTACAAAATAGAAGTAAAGGCACAGACAAAAAACAACAAACCTTGGCACAAACATTGTTGTTCGCTTCCATGAAACTACCGCTGCCCGATGAATAACTACCGAGTCTGAAAAACGAAATACTGGACACGAGTACGACATGGAATGAGGTGGAAAGGCAATATACTGTGTCCATGGTGAATCAGACATTTTTGAAGAGCTACACAGTGTGATCTATTTTGAACCATCTCTTGAAACCCATGATTGGCACAATCCAAAAGAGAAGGATCGAAGTCTCCATCATGGCTCACACCTTCCTCTACATTTCAGGCATTTACTCAGAAACAGAGGGTTTCAAATGTGTATTTTCCCAATTCACATCTCAAGGATAGGTCATACAAGATGAAGGGGAAGCCCGTAAAGAACTTAGCATTTGCGAGATTCATTCATCATTTAACTAAGAGAGAAGTCACAGAACCACAGATGATTGCTAGCTTGTGGGAATCGTTGCAACTGGTACTGTGCTTTCGGGTGCTGGACCGAGCCAACCTACAGGTAGTCGAAGACGAGGATCTGTTCAACCGCCGACTCAACAGAGCGGTTCTGCAACGGCAATCTCAAGGGCCATAGTAGTATGAAACGTTGTGATGTTTTTTCGAAAGACAAATAGACAAAAAGCAAATTGGGAATGTGCAGTCAAGGGAATCGACGTCACTCCTTTGTCTCGGGAAACGACCAGAATGTCAAGAATCAAATGAGTGGATCCGTTGGCTGTCATGCGGTGGCCTCCGCTGCTTTAATCCCCTGGGATGAATTTAGTTAATTTCGATCTTGGACCGGATAAAACAACAGTGATGTCATACGAAATGAGATTTGAGAACAGCAGTTTCCGCGTAGGTGGGTAATTTTTCATCCGATAAGAAAAAAGCGAAGCATTGCTATCCATATTCAGCTTTTATGCAGCACATTTAGTTTATGGAAAAAGAAATAAGTTCTATAACTATAAATTCTCATGGAAACATCAGATGGCTTCGAAAAGTGTCTCTCCGGAAATCCCCGAGTGAGGAGGGTAGGGAGATTATTGAAGAAGGATTTTGATCTCATAGAAGTTAGCTCACAGTTTAGATCCCTACGGTTCAAATTGATCCCAAAGAATCTGAACTGTGAAGTGAATCCATTAGTTAGACATTTCTGTACTTGCTTGGCTCTTGTTTAGTCAATTCTTTTCATAATATTGGGCATTACGGCATGCCGCTGAGGTATAAGGATAAAGGATAAAGTTTTTTGGCGTTAATCAATCCCGTCTGAGGGGTGCGCCCATGCATTCGACTTCCATTCAAAATCGTCGTGCCGTATTGAATGCGTATGTGCCTATACAACGACTTTCAGTTGTCAGCTGTTATACAAGTTCGTATTTTTATCCTCCCAGGCGAGTCTAGTCCCAGTTAAACGACTCCAAATAATTGGAAGGCTTGGTTGACCTTAGCGAATGTCGATCCGGGACTCTAACCCGTGGTGCGCCGTTTGCCGTTACACCAGTTCCGCCCGAAGTATATAAATATAATAAATAAATAAACTGCGTAGAAAACCTTGGCCAAGGTAACGGAACTACCACTCAAAAAAAAATAACAAATATTTANTCTGTTGCCGAAAGCAAAAGAATGATATGTATGCTCTAAGGGTGAGGGCGATATCGAGGCCGGGGTGAATCCTTTAAAGAGCCGTCTGCTATGATTTCTGGTAAAATGGGTATCAGACAGTAGTCAATCAGCACGGCGACCGTAAACGGCGAACCTGACGTTACTGTTCGGTTCGTACGTTGAAGCCTTCAAGACTATCGGTTGGAATGCTTCAAAAGAGCTTCAAAAGGAAACAACAATCCTGCGAATCGCGGAAATTCTTTCACATGCTAGCCTTTCCTTTCTCTGATTAACTTTCCTTTATGTCCTCAAATTAACTCAGTCAAAATAACGGTTCAAAGTGCTTTTGTTTGAAAGACTATGAAAGAACAGCAAGACTTTAGAGGTTCAAAAAAAGTGAACAAGCGAGTAGACATTTGTGCAAGCCATAGGAGTAGGGAAATGGAAGAAGCAAGTTGCGACGCTGCGGAGGAGTGGAAGATCGAGCTGCCGATAAGGTCTCATCAACCATTTCGAGCCTAGATGGATGGCTTATGTGAAACAAACATGAGTGGTAGAAAAAACGCTGACTTGCATCTGGGCCGGGACTGCATATGCCCTCTACCGGATTTCCTACGAGATAAGCCGTACAGAGAAACTTCGAAAGGTCTGCTGAAATTTTGTCCTCCTAATCGTAAAAAAGTGACGGGATGCATGGCGCACGCTAATGGAACAGGTGATTGTGGCCAGCCCCTGGACCCAGGTGTGGCGCAAGAAAAAGAAGTTGCTGGGTTTTGTTTGGATATGCATGAATGCGACACTGAAGACTTCAGGTAGTCGTGAGACAAAAGAAATTGAAACCAGGGTGGGCGAATTGAGCGTGGGAGGTGAGCGCTCAACAGCCTGGGCACATCATACGACATCTTGAGTGAACGTAATCGTAGCACATCGGAATAGACTCCTCACTTTACAATTTCCCACTATATAATTCATAACCAGGGGATAATTCTGACATCGTAGGCTAGAGGTTGCGTGATAGCCTGCAGTTGCCGAAATTGGTAAATGCACCTGCTCAGTAAGATAATTGACTCTGTGAGAGCATGTGTACGTACTTTGAATTTACAGGGTTCGGCCAAGGAACTAGTGAAAAGGTGAACTCTTTGAAGCGAGATGGCTTATAAAAACCTTTAACTATCGTTATATGAAAAATGTTTTTCTATATATCAATGCGAGTTGTTTGTAAACAAAGAATTAGGAAATCGTTGTGGGCTTGTGAATATTGGGCAATTTTTTTGAAAAGGACAAGTCAAAAAGGAAAAGTGTTTAAGCGAGCAAGCATATGACTGTTAAGGTAGTTATGGGAACATTTCAGGCTGGAAGAAATTTCACAACATAAAAATTTCGGGCTTCAAAGGAGTCGAAGTAGGATGAAGCCTGACCACTCTTTCGGAAGAGTTGAAGAACCTCAATTGGAGAGGAAATGAAGAACAGTATTAGCCTGCGTAACTACGTAATAAAAAACTATGAACGTTTGATGAAAGGCTGAG
>UZAF01016392.1:65771-89147 GCA_900617895.1 Haemonchus placei | reverse complement strand
TAAGTTTTCTCATGTTATGCTCCCTGAAACCACCCTCATAACTCTGTTCAGAGAAACGCTCGGCAAATTTGGAAAGCAGATTTAAACTCAGCATCCAAAAACACGTCTAGCAGTGTAGGTCTCATTTCAAATGGCCACTTCGACTTGGGATCCTTCCCTGGTCAGCGAGGCAGCGGAAATTCACATACTCCAGGTTTCACTAATAGCAAGCAAAATTTCTTGCTACCCCCAGTTCTCCCTTTTCTACAGCCTTCTAGGCCTCTAGGTGGCAATTTCCTGTCTTTGCTTTACATGTGCATCAAAGCTGTTTCTATATCGCTAAGAGGGAGCAGACAAGCAGAGCACCACCCTGTCGACCACTCTTCTCATTCACCAACATAATATGCTTTTGAAGTTGCCTCTCAGCTTTGGCTTCCAAAAAGTGCACCTCGTGGGACATCTTGACGCGCATGCGCGTCAAGCCGGCTGCGCCCGCCAAAACGCTCATGTCCCACGCGGCCGAAAAATCCAAAACGCGCGCTGTCGCCAGTGGGTTAAACGAGCTGTGGAAATGTGTGAGATTGCGTGCAGCTGACTACAGAAAGTTGGCCTGGCGTCCCGTTCAGAACCTTTGCAATCTTTAAATCCTCTACGACACGTGAGAACTCGCCCGCCTTTGGGTGTGCATGCCATCCCTAGTGCTGTCTTTGGGGGTCGTAGGCCCATCCTGAGAAGGAATTCCACAACCGCTTCTATCGTAAATTATGCCTTTTATGAAAGAAATTTCTTGACACGCTTCCTGACAATTAGCAATTCCGTAGGAAACCTTCACAGTGATGCGAGTAACACTTTGTAGTTGGTGATGACTCTTGTGAAGGAATAATTAGAAATGCTTGAGAATTACTCTCCGTTCAATGTGTATTGAAAATAGCTGATTGTCTCTATGGATGAACTTATGAACAGGCGCATACAAAAATATTTCATTTCTGCTCATCGCCAATCGTGGAACTCTCGTTTCTGCAATTAAATGCATTATGCCCCAAAGGATACAAGTGATACGGTACTAGGATGTCATATTTAGCAAGCTTTTAGCTTTACTGAGCCCTTCCATGAATATTGCGCCCCGTGAAATTACTTACCATCAGCTTGGCATTTGCAAAGAATGTAGAAGGCGCCGACTGGGAAAAAAGTTTTATTTAATCGTGTCTTGATCATTTATGAATGGGTTCCTATTTTACTGCACCGCCTGCCATCACAACTCCTAATTTGGGTTCCGCAACCCCGCAGTAATAACCTAACTTGTACCAGTTGCGAGCCTGTGTTGGGTAGCACAATTGGCTGCTTTCAGACTTCGACGTCCGTCCGTCCGTCCGTCGGTTCGACGCGTGCTGCGACAGCGGTAGCGGAGCGACTGTTGAACAGACGGACGGACGGGCGACGAAGTCTGAAAGCAGCCATTCACATTTCCCGCTGGTTTTAAAGGATGCACGCTCACCCATTTCATTCAAGGCTCTCATGGGGAATGCAAAATATCGGGCCACACACGATTTTCTTCGATTCCGAGGACGAACGCTCCGATGCGATTTTAACAGATGCGACTCAACTCTTACCGCCTTGATACTATGTGAGGTCCAAGAGATTAGGTTTATGCACTTTGTCGTCCTGAGATACCTGTGCTAAGCTTGCCAAACTCTGAGATTGAGCGGCCAGAGTACATCTCCCCCTCGGAGAAGGTAGGGGCTTCGCCTATCAGGCTTTTAGCTCCATACGCACGTTTGGACACACCTACAGGAAAATACCAGGAATAGGCACTTCACATTGAAAACAGGAACCTCGGCCTAGGGTCTACCTGCGCCTTAGGCCAAGTACATGATGGGTTTCGAAAGCGACTCCACGTAAGCCACCTAGCTGGAGCCTTGCCGCACTCACCCCTTCAATACCAAGAAACAGGGTCACTTGTAAAAGATCAATAGAACTACTTATCAACATGAGAAAAGTATGTAGATGTGAAAACGAAGATTATCTAATTGTTTGAGGTTGAGATTGCCAATTTTTATTACGTTAGGTACGATAAGGATGTAGATGTACCAGTCTGTGGAAGAGAAAATAATTTTCTACTTTTTATTGACAGATAAATCAAAATAAAACATTACATACGAGACAATCGTTATCCATACAAGTACAGCCGCAACTTAGCAAATTTCCAACCATCAAGCTAGGAAACATTCTTCGATCTTGCATTGAAGTAATCGCAAAAGATAACTGCGACGGGAAAGCGAAGAGTTGCCTTTCCTTCTCTCTAGGGACTGCATAGCTGCATAGGCAGCAGAAGGTGGGAACAGATGAAAATCATCTTTCTATAGCGTGAAGGCAAGCAAGATAATGTTTCATAGATGCGAAAAATCAAGCCATCAGACTCATCACCGGATTGCAGTTAGTTCTTCTCTCGTTTAAACCAACGACGGCAGGTTATCCCATGGTTCTCCATTTTCTGAAATGAAACACTATGAGCTGCACTTTCTTACATGATAAATATTTCCATAGCTGAGAGTTTTCCACGAATATTCTGAAGTAAACGGATTCTATGAAATGTTAGGTGGGACTATCCACCCAAATCCGCTTGCTTAATCGATCAAGCCTCTGAAACCGCAGGCATAGGATAGAATCATAGATGGACCAGGCTTCCATAAGAAGAAATGGAACTTGGTTATCTAGTTATTGGAATGTTTGTATGCGAGCGAAGTCTACAAGGTAACGTTAGACTAAAGCCCTGCAGCGTTCGCACCCAGCGGCAGCGACAAGCACAATGATCGGTTACAACCACCGCCGCAGAAAATCGCGACCTGAGTAAATCGAAGTGTTGAATCTGCTTTCATACCTAAAACTTGATTGTTATAGTCATCGCTTTGACTGCACATGGTTGTGGTGTCCTACTGGAGGAAAACACTGCTGACATGCAGCCAAAATTAAAGTTCATTAACATGACCGTTTAGTTTTGTGTACCGTCATTTCTTAAAAGGTTCACGATTCCTCTTGTCACTACAACAAAATAATCAGTGATACTGCAGTTGAGAAGATAAGTGGTGATAGAGTGATACAATTGCTGATGCTCAAATCATATTATCTATATTACGATGGAAAAAGCTGCTCGCGCAAAAGCTTAGACAACAAAATTTTATTGCAGCTTGCAAATAAGAAGACAAGGGCGTTCGAGAAATGCTAAAACTTCGCCCCGGCGATGAAACACAATAACAAAATATGTAAATAAATGTTGGCTCTTATCAGAGGAATCCTAGCAATCCAAAATTGTACAGCCTACAGCATATATTAATGGTGTGAGGAGACGGAAGAAAGTGCGCGCCCAGGTACCTGCATCAGTCCGCACGTCAGGACCTTTTGCAAAGAGTAGCTACAGGACCAATTCTCTCTGCAGACGAATAGCGACGAACTCGACATAAAAGAACGGTACCGTAACGATTCCTTGCAAATGGTACTGACGCAAACTAGTGCACTTTTACGCAGATACGCAAATACGCAGGTACTATGACTGCGCCCAATGCAGGCACAAAAAATGGATGTTCATGAGCCCACAAAATGGCTGTTAATATTCCGAAAACTGATAACATCACACGAGACATGGACAAGAAGTTGTTGAACCCTCAATAGGTTAGAACATCCCTTAACCGAGAAGCCCAAATAGTGGAAGCTTCTACGGATAGACATTCCACTTTCGCTCAGTTTTTCCGCAGTTTTCTTGAGTATTCACTCGGTTTCTGTCAGAAATAATATTTACAACTGAAGTTGTAAATGATACAATACAAGCAGAGAGCTCTTAATAAGACAACAAAAGCTAACCGTATCCGTAAAAGCAACAGCGTCCGCTTAAGCCCCCAGAGAGCAATTAAAACTATTTTTCAATCTCTCTAGGTCATCCCTAATATCCACGAGATCTTAGCCAGAATTAGTGGCTGAAACCTAATCTACCACGAATTGCTATCAGTGAAGGTTTTATGAAATGCTGCTTCATAATGAATGAAGAAATGCCTGGCACAAAGAAATTCCTGCCAGAAAGTGATAAAATAAAAACATAGAATTTCATAGCGAAAGTTTCACCTTTAACTAATGAACGGAACAACCGTTCTCAATTTGCTGCATTAGAGGAATATTAAGCTATTAGAAATTCTTAACCGAATCGAAAGAACGAGAAAAAATAGATGTGAAAAGTAAAATCACCAGAACAAGCTTGTCGTCAGCATCGATATTATAGTAATACGTTTCTCCCTTGTCATTTGGATCATTCAGTCGTACATGTTTCTCGGTGAGGGTATCGTTCTCGAAGTTGAACGTGATCTAAATTGATAAGTACTACGTGTTCTCAACGTTTGACGAAAATCGAAAGGGGGGCAACTCAGCTAAAAAGGGGAAAATGGGAAGTTAATGGTTAAAAAGTTGAAAAGTCAATTGACTAGGACCAAAGTACTGAAGAACAGAATATCATCGTAGAAAAGGTGGTACCCCACTCTACAGCTCATAGTCTTTGTCCGATAGAACTTACATTGTGCCGAACGTCGTCCATACCGTCTGCTTCGAATGTTTCACCCAACTTCCAGCCATGGTAGAGGGTATTTTTCTTTGATGTCAAGTTATCCAAGTTGTACCTATAAAAGAAATACTTCTAAGAAATTTTAAATAGAAATAACCAAGCCTTCAGCAAAGCTTTACGTTATAAATCGTACAACAACAAGCAACTGCAACACGTCAAAGGGGNTCTGCTTCGAATGTTTCACCCAACTTCCAGCCATGGTAGAGGGTATTTTTCTTTGATGTCAAGTTATCCAAGTTGTACCTATAAAAGAGTTACTTTTAAGAAATTTTAAATAGAAATAACCAAGCCTGCAGCAAAGCTTTACGTAATAAATCGTACAACAACAAGCAACTGCTACACGTCAAAGGGGTCACACTACCCAGAGTTTTCGTTTTTCGAGATGACTTTCGTAACACTGGCGAACTGAATCATCTTCCTCACGAACCAATTCACACCTCAAAATTAATCTTTTTGTTTTGGCCTCGAAAAGTAGTCACATAACAGATGGCTTACCTTTGGCTGCAAGAAATTCGTCGAAATTCTCGCTTCGTTCAAGAACGAATCGGCCAAAGAACTTATCCGGGATGACCGTTTCCATCTGAGCCGAAAACACATAGGTAATAGAAAAAACCGGGAAGAGGATCAAGCAACGCATGATTGCTCTCAAACTAATGAGATCTCCCAGAGCTTGTTGCTATCTTGCTATCTATCCTCCCATCTTTCCCATCCATCAATCAAACATTACGACCTCGCATCAGACATCAATGAGAACAGAATTACGCTCAGACACGCCTAGTACAACTCAGCCGCCGTGCTAGAGATTTCGAAGAAGGAAGTTAGATCAGTTGGGACAAACAACATATCAAATAGCTTGACGTATAGGATGGAGTAATATGAAGATAAAACAAGGAAAACAAAAACTACAGATGGGAAAAGAGAATCAAAAACAAAAAATATCCAGATTGATCATTGAAAGCTCGTTGGGAAGGAAGACCGGCGCTAATTCACTTCGGATGACCTCCGTAGTTTCTCAAACATATTTTTACCGAAACTATCCAAAATGAATGAACCTAAGTTCCAAAAATTTAGTAGCCGCAAAGTTTGTTGATTCCCAGCAGAAACCTTTGGTGCCAACCAAAAAGATACATCACTATTCTTTTTTTTTCACCACAATGTTTACAAGACGAAGGTCAAGTTCATTTTTCAAAACATTTCGAAAGGCAGTAGGATTTAAATTGAGCTTACTGGTCCTTCCTCAAAGGACTATAGTGACTATTCAACATCAAACTGAAACATGGCGACTGTTCAAGGAAGAGCCCATATTCATCTGAAAAAACCAATAACCCTAAGACATAAGTGGGAGAATCGCCGAGGGAACTCAAAGCTTACTCTTTCTGTTTGATTCAGTGTTGTACCAATCGATAATAAAAATCTAAAATGGGATAAATTCAGAACGATAAGTTTCCAAACACAATAATTGGCTTCCAAACAAATTAGCAATTATCGGAGCAAAGAAGAAAGTTCAACGCTTATCAGTCCGAGGAGATGCACAGCTGCAGTCGCCCTCGCACACCCACAAAACGCCAGTTTGCCAAGTAAACTATCGAACAGTTCCTCTTCATACCCAAGTACAACCCAGTCGTCCTTTAAAAATGTGCCTGTGCGATAGAGCGCTCTAAACGTCCAAGACAACGTTACCGAATTTAAAACTTCGGAACTTACCATTAGCACTCCAATCTTCATGTCCTGGTACCTCTACCATTCTGAACAAAGAATGTTTCTCGGCCGAAGCAACCATTTGGGTAAAGATGAAGATCCTGTACGGGTCCGAACAGGTACCCTATTCCACTTGTTGCTGACAGAAACGAACATTCAGTACGAACATTTAGCTCTTCCAGTACTCTAGGAATAAGTCCAGGCTCAATCAAAACTCCCTCGAATTACTGCTGACCTCCTAATAGTTCCATCATCCACGCCATGTCCTTAACCGCACGCCCTTTCCATACGTCGTATATGTAACGGGCGAGTATTTGCGAGTTCAAGTAGGATTATGAGGGCACGGTCAAGTCGTGCGCCCGAGGGCGCGCGCGGCAAATTGCGCGGCGAAGTTCATGCGCAATTTGCCGCGCGCGTCCTCGGACGCACGACTTGACACACAACCTGTAAGAGCCGAGTTACCGTATTGTATTTTGCTTCTGTCAACGGGGAAACCCAGGCAGCGAGTACGCAGGAGGTTTCGAGAGCCATAAAAATTCTATTCTATCAATAGTCGCATGACCACAAATTTGAGAACTTCATAAAATGAAGCTTGAAATCTTTTTTCGAAAATTAAGACTTACTCCGAAATTCCTTTGTTTTCAAACGCATGTGGTGCCCATTATTTTAATCTCAGTTATAAGGAGACAGCTCGCGCTTTTCTTATTTTTCCATCGCGCGCCATATTTACTAGGTCTGTCTGTCAACCCGTCTGGCTACTGGGTTTATCTATGGTTTTCTCCTCCTTTCTGATACTTCACCTTCCTTTACTGGCATCATCCAGAACAGAGTGCTGAGCGTTTAGCGTCGAGCGTTGTCGGCCATCTGCTCACAACAGTGAACCTTTCTTGATCAGGTTTTACTGGTTATATTGTTGCTTTTCCTTCATATTTATTATGTTATTTCCTTTTATTTTGATATTTGGATTCGATATTTTTAATTTGGTTGCTAGATAGCTTCAGTTTGGCAGTCCTGTAGTCTATTCATGGTGCTTCTTTTTGGATTACTAGCCCTCACTATTTCGCTTCTTTAGCTAAAACCTTCTCTCAACTTGCCATTTCTCATAATCGATTATAACAATACAAGTCGGATCACCCGGCTCATGCTGGGCTCTCCTTATTCTTGTGTTTGAGCTGACCCGCCACATGCCTACCAAGTTTAGAAGATCTGGTCCAGGAGGAGAGGAGCTATTGATCCCCAGCGAAACACACCCACACATCACTCCATTTGTGCTCGCTCTGCCTACCATGATCGAAGTATTGAATGTTTAGGTGACATGGCTTACTCCTCTCTCATTTCATCTCAACTGGACGTTTTCACTCAGGTCACATTCAATTCAAGCATATCACCAGTTCGGTTACCTTCTATTACCTACTATCGGTTTCTTAAACCTGCCGCCCTGAACTGTTACAAAATTTGAACGCCCAAAGTCCAAATTAACAATTTTTGAGCAAGTCCTCCGTCATGTAGTCGGAGTCGAGCCATGCCATCTCCCATAAGTATTCCCGCTGCCAGTGCCCCACCATATTCGAAGGCGTCAGATCTGAAATAACAATTTTCACATTTGCACCACCCGTTGTGGACGGGGTCAAGCCCTGCAAAGCTCCAACTCTCAGAACCTCGAGCTTTGCTCGACTTGACCAGGAATATGAATCTCTCTCAAGCAGAAATTTTCGCGCACACCCACCTCCTACGGGCAGAGTCGGGTCTGGCCACCTACCATTAGTGTTCCCATCCTGCCGCGTGTCCCTTCCTGATTTGAGCCCTCTAGGTCCACGGGAACAGGAGTTATAAATATTAGATCAAACACCCGTACGACACACACACATTAATAGACACACTTAGCGAATTACATATAGCAGGATACCGTAGGACGGCACTCCATGAATTCTTTTCACTTAGTTGACAGATATAAACGGTCATCTACATTTTAGAACATGATAGTAGTCAAAGAGGCAATTTTATTTGAAATTCTTATGGAACATAAATCAAAGTGGAAACTTTAAGTTAGTTCAACTTTGGCGATGACCGAAATCAGAATAAAAATGAAAGTTAGGAAATAAATAGAACGTGAATTCCTATTATTGTCAGAAAATCAGAAACAATTACCGTCAGCCCCAATGCCACAACCTGGTACGCAATCATTATGATTATGCACGAAACCCAAGTGAGAAAGAAGAGAATAACGCTAGTCAAATTGCTACAAATGTAAATATGAGAACAGAAAAAAATTCATACAGTAGGAAGATAACGATGATATGAGGGATTTGATCCTAATTCACAACTATTTGATCACAATCAATGAATAGCATCACAATCACAATGATTAGACAAAGCATTTGTAGTAAAAGGAGTTATAAAAATGCATGCAAACAAAGCAGGAAAATACATAGCCACCGTTAGACCTGTTCATTTGACCAAATAACAGAACACGATGAATATCATCTATACAAGAAAGATATGAATTGATAGAACATAGTGAACGAAAAGTAAGTATTAATCACTATCTGAGCCATCGCTAATGAATCCAACCGTTTCCTCCGTTCGAAGCGGTTTAAATCCCTGAAATAATCGATGAAGCTTCATGTCATTATTGAACCAGCTTGAGCTTTGTAGCTTCCGAAGTGAGACATTTATCCGAACTGCTCGATGCTTCAAAGCATGCAGCTAAACAGAAACTCTACTAGCACTTGAGGCTATATAGAACTGAAATCAGGGAATATGATGAACCACCAAAGAAAAGCCATTCATAAATGATTTTTCGATGTTCTACTTTGTGCAAATAACCTAAAATCTGTGCGAAAGAGGGGAAAGGGGGATGGAGATGGTGAAACTAGGGTAGAGAAAAAGGAAATTCCGAGGAAAAGAGAACTCTCGACCTGACTCGAATGCATGACCTATGCTCCACCAAATGTTTTCGCTAGTGTTAACAGTACTCAAAGGCTGCCGACGAGTGAAAGACCTCAATGGCGAAGAACGTTCATTAGGAATTCTAAAGTATGATCGCCAAATAGGATCCTTTAGTAACCTTTCAAAAACTGCTAGCTTGATTAGGAACTGAGGTACACAAGTTTAAAGGCACAGAAGGTGGAAGCGTTGATGCAAAGGAGTATATCAGTAGCGAAGAAAGCGAGAAAATCAGCCTACTTCAAGGCTTTTAAAAGTAATGGATGTGGAGGTTGTACGAGATCACCGTAACGGTAATGGCATGAAAGGAGTGTTTCGAGGAGATTAAATATGCTCTCTTATTTAAAGAGATGACTAAAGAGGAACATTGCCCTCATTTTTGGTAAAAGGGGAGATGCAATAAGTACCTTCAGCTTGTTCGAAGTCTGATTTTGTGTGCCGAGCAGTGTACGAGCTGCGTACTTTGAGTTGATGGACTTTGCCCCGGTCTCAGAAAAATTTTCCGTTTCGTGCACAAAAGGCAAGAACTGATAACATCTCCGCCGCATGCAACTGATGCGTAGATGTATTAAAAAAGATAAACTCTTAGTAAAGAACGAAAATTGGACATTGATGCCCAGAGAACGAAATGTTTAACATTATGCATTCTCCCAGGAAACATTTCATTAAGTCTTTATGATGGGACCTAAACAGCCAACTATTAAATCAAATTGAACATATCCCCCTACAGGGCCTGCTACATAGCAGATATTACGAAAGAATCACCACTGAGCCTTTTGTTCTTCTGCCTAACCCTATACACGGTGAAACGCGTTATGCCGTGTTATATCACGGACATGCCAGTTTTTAAATAGGGGCGTTCGTAGGGAAGGAGCACCGCGGTGGGCAAGTTTTCTTTCCTTTTTTCGCAGGAGGTAATCATCCCAGCCACTCAGGTGCTTCTATCCTACCTAGGCTTAATTGGGAAACTAAATTTCCTTAGATGAAACCGCCTAAAAGAGCTAAGGTGGTCGGTTCCCATCATCCTCTATGCATCCGATACAGCGCTAATACAACAAGGACTAACACGTTAAACTGAGTTCATTTCTTGATATACTGACCTTCGGATTGGTGCCCCCCCCCCTCCGCGAATACGGACCGCGCCATACCATTCTTTAAATGAGCCCACGACTTTAAAGGCACAGCTCACGATAAAATAGTTTCTGAGAATTCTTCCTAGGATGAACCTGCGACTCTCAAGGTTAGCACATACGACGCTGCTTGGTCGAAAAACAGCCTACATAGCCTACATAGATAGGACGTAAGAAAGCCTAGAAATTAGTGTAGCAGACGTACCCACTCAAAGACGGACTAGTTCCAACAGCGTTGTGGAGACCTGGCTGCTTTCATAGTCCGCGAGTGAGAGAGCCGGCCGACTATAAAAGCGGCTCATTAATGGTTGCACCATTCGCAGTGGGTACACGTTTCTTGGATACTTTTGCACTTCCTTGTACTAACACTTACATTGTTCGTTTGAAACTAGATACTCCAAAATTATCATGAACTGTGTCTTCAAAAATCACGACTATAGACCACGGCGAAAACTGATGAAAAGGTGGAGAAGCATCAAAAGTACCACTGGTCCCGAGGTTGGGGTGAAAGTTGGCTTATAAAAGTAAGTGTCATCACCTGGAAGGAGTAGACTCTATGACGATGTTAGTCTAGCCTGAGGAAAAGGAGAAAATAGGAAAAACTGGACAAGATTCTGACTTCTCTGCATTGAGCGAACAGGACGTAAGCGCGGCGACTCCGAGCCTTAGAAAAGAAAGGTAGGAACAGAGTGGAAGCTGCAGATGGAAAAATGGAAAAATAGAGTCGGCCAAACGTCGATCTCATGAACAAGTCTGGTCCAGTTCATGGAACTGAAACAAAGCGACAAGGTTGCTCTTCGGTCTGTAGGGGAAACCATTCCATCGTGCTGCGGACGATGGGTGGATGCAATAACCTTGGAAGGAAATGAACCCTAAGTACTTTTATGTCAGTAGAATCTCAAAAACTCATCAAGACAACCGTAGTCAGTGCCAAGAATGTTTCACACATAGACATAGATGGTTTCCTTTCGTTTAGCTAGAACTCCGCAACAAGCTAATCAGGAAAACAAGAAGTTAGCCATGAGAATTGTTTTAGGAGGGCCATTCAAGGACAGAACATGAAAGTAGTACCTCGACAGATTTTCGAACAACGCGTTCTCTTGAAAAAAAAAAGAGCTCAGAAACCATCAATGCGACTGACTCTTACTTGCCTGGAGTCCGCAGACAAGATATACGAACTATAAGTAAGGGCTAAGAAAACGATTGTTCAATCATGGCGAAGATAGAACGATCAAGATGCAAGCCACAAAGAGTCTAAAAATAGAATCACCCCTCACTGAGACATTTTAGCTGTAGAAGTGTAAAGAGCAAGCTGGAAAAAAAGTGGACTTCTAAAAAAGGATATCGATTCATGCACGACAACTAAAGCAGGCAGTAATTACGGCATCTGTAACATGCACCATCATTCTCCAAATGAAAAATTACAAGAATCCGTTACCAAATAGAAGAAACGCTCAGAGCCTGGCAACACCCCATCCGTTCACGTTCTCCTCTTGTCATCTTGCCCACCAATGATAATTGTGATAAAGAGAGTATTGCGATTCCATCGCCAAGATAATAGGGCCGTGCCGCTCAAAGTGAGGCGTGAGGAAGTGACGCGAGGGAGAAGTTCAACCAAATTTCCGGAGATATGAGGGCCCTTCGTCCCTTTAAGGTTTTCTCGTTGTGTGTTCACGACAAACGGTCTGAATCTCAATCCCAATGGGTCACAGGTCGCAAGTGCGGCGTAACCCATTGGGGTGTAGAAAACTTGAAGGTATATGTGCGTGTTTTTCACTGAGAAAAATTAACACAGTGACGACTTCATGCAGAAAAAAGCGAATGGTGAGAAAGTCGGTCTCTTCCACGGGAGAAGCAAAGAATATCTGCAACTAACTCTCGTTGACACTTAGGAGGGGAATTTGTAAAGGTAATGTTGCCGACCTCTGTTACGTAGTTTGAATATCACAAAATTTTTAGCATCCATGCAGGCATCACCAGGTAAGGTTTTCACCCATGACTGAAGCAAACAACATGCTGCAAGCATTCATACCTTTTTGTCGAAATTCGCATGCCCACGAGTAGAAGCTCGTCGTCGCCTTCGAATCACGACGAATCCGACAGCTAGTACAGCAAAGGCCAGCAGAATCAAGATAGTGGAAGTTTGGGAGGCCTTTGATGCTGAGAGAGACGTACCCGTCAATGAAAAACCTTGAGATGAAGTAGGTCCATCATGTTGAATCTAGAAAGAAGCCATAGAGGCCCATAGAATAACAGTTGAAAAGGCAAAGCAAGCGAAACCCCTGCCCAGCACAGAGGGAAATGTCAAAAAAGCACCATAACAGCATGCTGGCGTACCCTAAACATCCAAAGTGTTGATTTTCCATTAGCTATGTCGCCTATGAATATGTCGCGACCGTCAGGTGAAACGCGGATCACATGTGGTTGACCGAATGGACGGCTGGTAGGAGCGAAGCTATACTCGATGAGGCCCGTGCCAGCGCGACCGACAAAGGCACGGATGGCTTCCTGAATCAAAGATATGCAGATATAATTAATGCAATAACTTTTCTACAATCATACTTCACTACATAAACACTCTTTTGATAGCGATAAACACCTTTCTGCTCGCTATTTTTTTCTGTTAGGGAGGTAGGTGTAGTGGCAAGTGGCCCACAATCTCTCACGCACGATCAAGGGTCCGAATCCCGGACCGATGCCCGCCTAGACCAACCGAGCGTTCCATGCCTCCGGGACCGGTCAATTGGTACCAGACTCGGCTGGGAGGATTAAAGCACTGACTAGTTCATGGGCTGGCCACCGCAATTCATTGTATAGGCCACATACGCCACTACGATTCTGAATGGAAGTCGAGTGCGGGGACGCACCTCTCAGACGGGATTAATTAACGCCAAAAACTTTATCCTCATCCTTTATCCCTTATTTTTTTTATTCAAGCCCTACACAAAGAAAAGGAATAGGGTAATTTCGACGGCTGCAGGTAGTTTTGGCACATAAAAACTCGCGTAAATTTGGGTCCAATTTACCGTTAGAGTTTGTTGTATGGCACACTAGGGCTTGACTAGTTCATCTCATTGACTGAAAAATGTTAAGGACGCCAAGCACTGATAACAGGTTGCACAAACATTTTTTAAGTATGCGAAATGTGACACGTACAGATTCACGGCTAGCACGACCAGGTAGCAGATAGATGTAATCGTCCTGAGCATCGGTGGAGTAAATGTTCGAGAAAAGTCTGAACACCGTCTGGTAAACATCAAAGCAAAAGGCAATACTAACAAAACAAAAACGAACTCACCCTGAAGCCCATTCTATGATGAAATCTCCATGTGTTGACAGCTCCTGAACCCGACCGTTTTCACGGTCTGCTACCAAGAGATGACCACCGGTCGGCATGCTTACTATATCGTGGGGCAAATTGAACTGCGCAGGTCCATTGCCGGGCAGTCCGAACTCGTTCTATAAGTTGCTTATTTACTCTTTCGGAAGCCGTTTAAAAATAATAATTTGAACTTAGTGCAGTGCTTTCGAAATGCATACCTCCCTGTTCCCAGTTTCACTATTCAGCTGTACAATTCTGTTGTTGCAGTAGCCGTCAGCGACAAAAACACCTTCATCTGTCTTCACTACACCGGCTGGCTTGCAGAAATGGGTTTTATCACTATCTGGTAGGAGTTTTTGTCCACTTTGCCAAACGAGCTGGAGATCTGAAAGTAGAAATTCGGAAAGCGATCGATCCAACTAAGCGGAGGTGAAAGCAACGAATGACTGGGAAAATTTTCGGAGCTCGCTTGGGCAGTAGTTTGCGCGTTCTGCGTACTCGATATTTAAATGAAGATGAAGAAAATCTAACACAATGAAAAAGAGGCTCATGAATCGATTGAACAGCTCAATTAAGAAGCAGTTCGAATATCATTAAACTCGAAACCTTTTTCGAAACATCCACCACATGTACCAATTTTTCTTTTCTTTACAAACGCTTTAAAATGTTTTTGAGGCATAGATGCCACTGAATAAACAATAGGAATAATTATGCGAAATATCTCACCATTTCCATCAATTTTCCATTTTGCTACCATATGCGAGCCGACATCCGTGGTGTATAGAAAGCCGTCCTTGTCCATATAAATGCCATGAGGAAGATAAAACCTTGAAGCGAATTGCTGACAAACGATACGGAACAATGCTACAACATAATCTATGACGTACTTGTTTCTTCCGAGCTTTTTCACTAGGCGAGTTTTGTTTCCGTTGAAGGCAACAATCAAAATCACATCGTCGTTTATTGGCGTCTTATCCAGGAGGACGTTGTATTGGTCAAACGTACTTAAAAGTAATAATCACGCTAACGAAAATGCAAAGAAAGCAGTACTGGAATATTACTTCTGGTTCCAAACTCTTCCGGCACGGTGGAATATTACGAGATTTCCATTATAGAACGTTAACCCAGCAACCTGGCCCAGCTTCACACCGTCGATATTTGTGAAAGCGCCCATTTCAATAATTCCGAACGGATACTGAATTATACACTTATCATGAAACATGAGTTTTATACGTTTGACGTAAGGATGAAATGATATTGACTACAACAAAAATGCAATCAGATAAAGTAAAAACGTGCTGCATCGAAAGAAGTCCAAAGAAAAGTCTTTCTTCGCTCGGAAACAGCTACATAATCTTATGACCGCCCTTTGTGCAGCAAAAAATACGTATTTTTCCGAAACACTTTTCCGAGTTCCTGACGTTCCACCAATTAACGAAGAAATTGTGCATAGAGGAGATATTCTGGAGGAGAGACCCTATACCACCGCCCCACATAAAAATAAACGTCAAACCAAAAAAAACATAAAACAATTTAAAGGTTACTGAGCGCATAATTATAAAAATGTACAAAGAAGGGAAAATGAAACAAAAGCTGTGATCATTGACCAAAACGAACCTTGCTTTGGGCCGCATGATGCTCAAGATCAGGTCGAGAAGGTAGTAATTGTGTGCCTTCTTTAGGATATCCCGCTCTCACCTCATCCTTCAAAGCGAAAATTTGACAAATCTCCCAGAGGCATAGTATAGTAACCTTACCGATCGCTCCTGAAAGCCACACATTGCACCCCAAGGGAATGGGTTCTCTTCAGATGCATCCCAGTAGAACATCATATAGAAGTTGCACATTTCGTTCACTCCCATACTTCTATAAACAATTTATACGAAAAATGCTATACTCACTGAGGTAAAAAAGCGTTTCACAAAATCAAATCCAAAAGTGAACCTCGAGACATTGCCTATCATGTATGTAATCTCCGATCTATGTTTAAATTCCCATATAAAACGGTGCGGCGAATATGAATCTCGTGATTGTTCAGCTCAAAGACTTGGGTTTGAAGAACAAACATAGTAGCCAAAATCAAGTGACTACATCGCATGGAACAATGTCCCTAAAATCGGTGAGTACCTTGGCAGGAGATCTACAGTGTTCTTCGGGCTGGAATGCAATCCAACAGCAACTCAGATCACTGCGGACTTGCTGACAAGCCTCTAGTTGCGCTCTTTTTCCTAGAGTCCGCGCTGGCAGTTCAAAACATCGGTCTTCTTCAATTTTTATACCTTTTTGAAAGAATCTTTAAGGTTACCTCGCCACTCCGTGTCAGATTTCACAAGATTAACTTTACAGCGCATTACAGTTTGTTTGGTTGCAAATTTCTGTACTGCACCCTCTGCAGCCTTTAAAAGAACAACGAATGTTAGCGTTTGTTAGGAAAAACGTTAGAATTGTGGCTCCCTCATCACTTTCTTGAAGGCTAGCTTAGAAATAGACGGCATGTTATTCGTCTCTGCTTATTTCTTAGAGCTTGTATGTAATGAACCCGCAAATCTGATATCCGCCATCTGTTCGTTGGCAACATTCCATTCCTACCAATGTATCATCGAAACGAATCTTCGTTATAACGGCGTTTGCTCTCTGGTTTCATTACAGTATCTTTGAAATGCCTTCAGTCTGGGATGGTGGAACTACGAAGAGTCAAAGCCCTGATATTGGTTGTTGCACATATTCATGAAGTTACGGATAGATATACTACATGCCAGAGTGCTGCCATAAAACAGGTATAGGTAGCAAGCATATGAAACAGCTGCATTGCGAAGTAGGGACCATTTCTCATCATCCCATACCTTCCATGGTATAAAGTGTGGACATCTGCATCAACGATCAGATCCCGGTATATGTTTGGACAGTCGCACGGGAAAGGGTGTTGATCGTAATGAAAGCTGCGATAATACAAACACCAGCAGGTCTGACATAACGGCACAGCACGTCTCCGTCACTTATATGCGCAAAGATTATCCCTCTTTGAATATGAGATCCATTTGAAACTTTTGTTTCTAAGATTCTGTGTGGATCCTGTATGGGTCATAAAGAACGAACAGCTTTGTTTTTGTCGAGGACAGTATATTTCCGATACATTTGCGTCGAGTTGTACTGCATTTTGCCCAAAAAGCTAACGATATTCCAAGAGCAGGCTTGATAAATAAATGTAAAACATGGGTAGCAGTTCCTTTTCTGTGGAGACAGGAACGTTAGCTATGTAATCAAGCGCTCTCCGGGCAAGAAAGGATCACAAAATGAAGTGCCAACATTGAAAAGCTGAACAAACCCACCCCATCTGTACAGGCACCTTTTTGTCATGAGAGTCAAATCGACATGTCGCTGCCATCAAATCTCCTTTTTTAATAACTGGATTGGTGGGGATCATTTCGAAGAGCTGTAATGAAGGATTCGAAACGTCAAATCAAGGATTGCACAAAACAATGGAGAATTCCTGCAGTACCTGTGGCCACTGAGGATTTCTTGCTCCTATTTTAGTCCATACACCTTCATGCTTATAATAAGCGGACACGACACGACCCATAGCATGTGTATGGGTTCGGAAAGCGAATGGATGCAGTTCTGTATTCCCCCCGTATTCGCAACTCATGTTGATCTACAAGAAGAATTGTTCTCTCTGGAATCAATGAGATTATTAGATTATGATTACCTGAACTTGGCTTTTTCCGGGTGGAATAGGCTCTCCTGAAGCGAATAGCAGAACCGCTGCGAAGTTTTGAGGCTTCTTCTGAGTGATATGCAAGGTCACGCCAGAGTAATCTCTCACATCACCAGCAAATGGCTGGGCGTAGTGCACCTATATAAGTATTACATATTTTGTATATATACATACATAGTAACTGATTTCACACATATATGTGAGTAGCTTTTATAATAAAGTGAAAAAAGATAAATAAAACGAATAAGACATATGAGAGCCGTACTTGCAAGACAAGGTAGCGAATACCATCATTTTCGTGACCTACACTGAAGCCGACATTTCTTGGGAGATTGAGGCTGGGTGCTGAAATTCGACGCAGAAATGATGTAATCAGAAAAGGTGCTGAACGAGACAAATTTTCTGAATGATATGACTGTCACAATTGTTTCCGATTAGGGTTCTGAAAACTTAGCCTTGTCCAGGTTTACTCTTAAACAGAGAGATCGATATGGGGCCAAGAAAATAAGGTCTGCACACTCATGATCGCCGCACCGTATTAAAGGGACAACGACGCAAGGTACTGGCGCCAAGTATGTACCGAAACTGTACCGTACTGTATACTGAAAGTAATAACGTCGAGTAGTGTGGGTAAACGTCGCTCGGTAAATACGGTCGCGCTCGAAACAATTGTTTAATCGTAAATTAACAACTCTTGCTCTCATGGTTCTACAACATTCGAAATTGATACTGGTAGTGTGGACATGGTGACGGGAATGCTGTGGCGCGGCTAGTCTCCGCGCACTGGGCGGGGCGTTCGCGAAAATTGTTAATTGGGAGATGACGCATTCAAATTTGGCAAGATGAGGAAATAAAGAAGCGCTGGCCGGGTATCCGACTGTTTGATCAGTAAATGCAAGCTAATCAATGCTTTCTGTGTATCTTTCTTTCCAAGTACTGAATGAGTTGAGAAAAAATGAGGGGTAACAGAACTTCTCCCCGATTGCGGCATTCTCCCTTGCGGCATGCAGCAAATGTCACTGCAACTACCGTACTCCCCCGCCTCCCCGCCAATCGATAGGACGCGGAATTTTTCGTTTGCCCTTCTTTTTTATTAGTTTTGATCTTTTTTCTATTTCTTTTTCATTTTTATGTTTATTAGACTTGATTAATTAGAATGACTCGTCCTATGTAAGCGACGATCAAAACTGCATTGAAATTGAAGAGAGCGGTCAGCCAATTGGAATAATTAAAGGACTCCCTATCTCACAAATTGTGCGCTCCAATCTGCCATCGCAATCCTGCGATACGCGGCGGGTGCGGCGTGCGCGACGCCGTCTTCAGGGAGAAGTTCCCGGACACAAAGATGAGTAACCTCTGGATTGCTCACAAGCCCATGAATCGAGCACAGGTGTGGGTACTGAATTTTCTGTTCGAACGGCATGTTGCGCCTGCCACGAGTCAAAGCTCGTAATGTAGAGGTGAGACCGAAGTCTTAGCGGATGATTATGGTAGCGGCCGATAAACTGCTACCGCGTGCTCTTGCGACCATGGGAATTCGGGTTCAAAGTTCCAGTCATCCATCTGCGGCTATTCGGAATCGGAGTGTGATTTGTGACGTGATTCGACGACTAACGCTAGCAGGGTGCATCTCTATTAGCTTATAATGTACTCGTTCATATGACACCAGCGCCCACGAAACAGCAGCGCAATCTGGATCAGAACAAGAATGGACGTTATCAGATATCTGCGACGAGCTAATATCGAAAGATAGAGGGCTTTTGTTTTTCAGAATAATTGGGAAAAAGTTCTCTAACTTGAGATAGGTTGAATTCTGACCGCCAGAGCCCTATTTCAAACCTAATATACCGTTTTAAAAACAAGGAACTATAACTCACCATTTTTTGCCCAAGCATAGAGTATATGCGTAGCACCGGGGGCACAAGTTTCACCACCCTTCCAGAAACCATTGGTATGAGCAGGTTCTGTGCATCCAAACAACAAAATGTGATGTATCCGATCAGCATTTGCGAGAGGCTCGAAGCCAACTGAAAAACTTGTAACTGGTAAAAAGCAAAACCAGCACATTAAAATAGGCATTACGACAACACACCAATGTATCCTTCAATGGCTGGCCTCGAAACAGCAACATAGTCGTCATTCTGTAAAGAAAGAGCAGGTATAACCTCTCCTAAATGGCCAACGATTTCATATTGAACTAAGCTATATGGCCCAAAAACGGAATATCGCTTGAAGCTTTACTACGGTTTTTCCACATGGAAAAAGCAGTTCGCAGACATAGAAGCTTTTATAAAGCTAAAAGCCGTGGCGAAGGCGTCTCCTTAGTAGTTTCGTGAGACTATATAATGCCACTGACGGTCATATGGACCAGTTCGGCAACATTCTTGACCACATACTGGGTTCTACTGATAATACTTGGCCTCTTTTTCTTTTGTAATGCTTAATGGCGGTTACGTTGATCAGTAAAAGGACACATTAGAGGTATATTAATACCCTATTATACGTGCTATTACAGCGAGGGCATTACATATAGAATGAAAAGCCTGTTAACAAACACAATTAAAAAAACGCAGAGCAAATACTAGTGGAACCCTGCAAAAAGTTATACACTGAATAAAGAGCAATCAATCGATACAAATATATACTTTGCCGTTTCCAGGCTGATGTTCTCGGTGAAGCAATATCCTTACATAATTACTACTTCAAATTATCGAAAGTAGAAGCTTTTATGACTTGACAATCATTCAGGCCGTCCTTCATAGAAATTTTACTGTTTCCTGATCCCAAGTGATTCCATAATCTTTCACCAAACCTAATCGACACAGATTACAGGCTTCTTGCCAATGCCTTCTACGACTACCACGAATTGGTGAGAGAAAAGTAGTTAACTTGCAACCAAACTAAGTCCTTCGGAAACATCCATTAATAAGGTTCTTTTGGACGAACTATCAAAAGTCGTAGAGAAAGTAGCCCATAGACTACGGATTTTTGTTTATACGAAAAATACCATAGAATTTTCCTTGTTATATGTACCAAACGTGATCTGGCAAAATGAGCTGACACAAAAGAGAATAAGGAACTCATGCAACTTTCTCATAACGAAACAAGAAACGAGCGCCTATGTGTGGGAGCATATTGTTAAAAGCTCGAAATATTAACACATTTCAGAATTTCTATGGCACTCTTAAAATTTTATGAGAATTTTCACGTAGAATCAAGCTACTACAGCTACAACCCTAATAATGAAGTTGGTCTTGATCATCACTTTTAAAGGAGTCTGATAAAGATTTCCAAAAAACCAGAGATAGTCAGAAAGAAATGGTCGGGTTATCTCTCATACACTCCAAATGTCTACGTTAGTCGTCAGCCATTAGGCTTCTTTCAAGTTTCAGCTCAAAGGAAAGCTGGTGATACAGAGATGAGGTCCTCCCCTATCCCCAATGGGCACTCGCTTTCCTTAATTTTGTTAATATTAACAAATGCATATAAAATAACCCATTTACTTCGACCACAAAAGGACAGTTTCGTGCAAACCAGTCCATAAACAACCACATGGAAAAAGGCAGGAGAATGGGCAATAATTTTGAGAACATAGTGCAAATTTCGAATTGGAATTATCACTTACTATTTCGGGAGAATATCCGATCATTTGAATGGTATATTTGATGACATCCGGTTGCAAATCTTGCTTTCGGGATACTGAAGCTGCGGTCGCACAGTATAATAGGAATAACAGGCGACGCATATTTCTGAAATAGGGAAGACTTTAATATGGGAAAAATAAACAATAAACAGCCAAATTCTCAAATGTCTCATGATTTAGAACAAAGTCCCGAAAGGGCAAAGTGAATAGGCCGGGATATGATGTGTGTACATGACGATGACACTGCAGACACGCCCAATGACGACATTATTAGCTGTTGATATGCGGGACAAGAAGGCATCAATAACCAAGTTATTTCTGACTAATTAAGAGCGGATAGGGAATGGAACATCTTCGGATCGTAAAAAGCTTCCATTAACAAACTTATAAGCGACTTAGAAGAATAATTCAATTGTTGGGGATATTTGACTGTAGCGAGGTGTGAGAAAATGAAAAAGCGAAAAAAAACTTGGGAACGGGAATAAATTAATTCAGAGAATGTCGCAATTGAATCTACACAGAAGAACACGCAATCAGCGGGAGGTTTGAGTCGTTTTTTCAGTCTATTCTGTAGAACAATCGATCGACTCTTGAGCGACCGGTTTCCTTCGTAGACTTGAAACTGGCCAGTCACACAATGGACATTTATAACTTGCATTTACACAATATCTTCTTCAAGTGATGGTCTATCTCGAATTTTTCATACACTCATGGCAACGCGATTTAATGAAAGTCACAAGTCAGATTTTAAAGTCTCGTGAACTTGTGATACAGTAACCTCCCATGCCCTACTAACCACCACAGGAACGAAAATTCAGTGCGACTCTTGGCTCATCCAGTAACCCTCAGCTTTCTAACCACCCAACTCCCGCGACAGAAACGGAAATTCAGTACGGCTTTCGGCTCCTACAGTAATCCAACCCCATGTTAAAAAGCAAATTTTCACCCGTCACATATACGCCGCGTCGAAAAGGCCTTGGGCAAGGACGCTGAATGGATGGTGGGTAGCCAGGACTTACTGTAAGAGCCGAGTGCCGTACTGAATTTTCGTTTCTGTACTCCTGCGTCCTTGCCCAAAGCCACTTTTCGACGAGTCGTATAAGTCGCGAGATGAGGATTTGCGCATTAAGATGAGGCTGTGGAGGGACGGTACATTCGTACGATTCGGAATGCGTGCGGCAAATTGCGCGGCGAAATTCGTGGTGATTTTTAAGACTCCGGCGCCTATTATTGGGGCACAAACTTGAAGCAGAATAGTTGATTAGGGTCCCATGACCATACTGATCTACTCTACCTCAAGTTTGTGCCCCAATAATAGGCGCCAGAGTCGCTCGCATCGCAACGAATTTCGCCGCGCATCTTGCCGCGCGCAGTCCGAATCGCACGAATGTACACACACCCCCTGGGGTTATGTCGTGGTGGATTATTGTAAGAGCACAGTACCGTACCGAATTTTCGTTTTTGTCCACCACACCGCTGGTCTCGCCCAAGCTATTCTGTTGCCTCGTCTACGACGAGTGTCGAAAGCCGATTGGTGTATCTTAGGGTTGCTGTATGACACATTCACGGACTTTAAAATCCGTCCTGTATGAAAATCTCCAATAACCGGAATGGTATCGATGGGTTCGCCTTTTGACTTCCCTACGATTCTGTTAAAGGGCGTCCAATTACGTCCTACGGTTTGTTGGATGTGACCTACCCTTAAAGAAGCCCGTCAAAATCGAATCGACCGTATTCGACAGGAACAGCAGCCATTCAAGACTATGTCCTCTGGCTGCGCGGTCTTACAGTCGACCGCCCCATCGTCATCGGAGTTACCTACTCATTTTCATGCATGCACTTTCACCACGCGAACCATGTTCATGCCGTCATTCCGCCGTCGTCGTAGCAAGAGGGTGCCCATGGATTCACAGCTGCAAGATAAACGACATGGAAGCCCCCGAAATCAATGGAGCGTTGTGAAGGACCGTACTGATTGGGCAATCGATCTGGGATGGTTATCTAAGAGATCCTCGTGGGCTTCTGGAGCCGTCAAGGGAATGTTCAGCGTTGTGAAGGACCGTACTGATTGGGCAATCGATCTGGAATGGTTATCTAAGAGATCCTCGTGGGCTTCTGGAGCCACGTTAAAGCCGTGGAGGGGATGTTTTCTTCCAAAAGCTTAGCCACGGGAGTCAATCGTTCTGAGTGATTCGCCTGAGTATACGCAGCGGAACGAATCACTCTAAAAGTTTGTATTTACACATTTAGTAACTACGCTCCGAGTTTTTAGGAAGGGTAATGCCATGACATTCTCTTCCATTCAATACGGCCTGTAATAGCATCATGAAATTCACGATT
>UZAF01016392.1:0-65019 GCA_900617895.1 Haemonchus placei | reverse complement strand
TTGGGCCTAAATTTGTAATAGAGTAGATTTGTATGGTCAGCTAATCCTACTAATCTACTCTCCTTCAAGTTTGTGCCGCAATAATAGACACCAGAGTCGTTCGAATCGCCATGCACTTCGCCACGCAATTTGTCGCTCGCATCTTCGGACGCACGTATGTACCCATACCCCTAGTCATGATCTCTCACTCTATCCTCCCTTTACCCCTACCCCTTACTCTCTCCTCCAATTACCCCATATCCCCTTTTCCCTCTTACCCTTCTTGACTTTTCGACGGGACTTCTTAAGCTACTACGTCATCTCACCGGAAATTCCTTACCAACAAGACGGCCTTCGAAAGCTACGGACGAAGGACATTTAAATAAATGTGGACGGCAATTACACAAACACATTGAACGTGATAGAAAACATCACGCAGTTTTGTCAGAAAAAAGAGCTGGGGGTGTGAAGTACGTGGGCAAACAGAGTAAAGAGCTGGTTCCAGGCATATACTTACTTGTTCGTGCTGACGGGAATCGCAATCGGAGTTAACGACTGGTCAATCGTAGTTTGTAGGAATAAAACAGCCTTTTGTTCTGACAACCACCGGGGGATTGTAGCTCAACTTTCTCGGAAGTACACCCTATTCCCATTAGACCCTAACAACAAACTGGTCAGCGGTGCTTTTCTAGTTGGTCCGCTGGTGGGCTCCACCGCAGCTGTCATTTCTGATCAAACTTTCCTTGTCATAACAACGCAATTCTATTTCCCATTCAATGGGCGACTAGAAACCGTTCTCCGATCATAACTTTCACTTAAAGCTGAGAAACTATTAGGATCGTGAGGCTACAATTAGTTTGAATCCCAGTAGGGAGTGGGAGAGCTAGGCTATGCGGAGCATGTGAAGACTGGAAGACCTTCAAAATTGTTGAAAATTTATATTCAGAAGCGAGAATCACACTTTACAAGTACAAGACATCAAAATAAGCAGCAGCAAGGATGTCTCAAGTATAGTAGTATCGCCAAACGACAAAAATGACTACAAATTAAATGAAAAGATATCACTGGCACCTTGGGCATGGGCATAAGGGTAATTTAAATTGTAATTGGTAAAAACACGTGAATCCTCAATATTGGGGATGAATAACAAGTAATTAGGTGTCGTCCAAAAAATACGGCTAGCAATTTGTTTTCTAGTTGTGCTCATGATAGAGAGAAATAGTCTCTAGTGAAAGATTATGCGCTTTTACGAGGAATTCCTACGATGCCGAATTTCATGGGGTCGTGAAGATAAAGACTGATAGGAACGCACTCAAAATTTTTTCAAGAACGGAATTTACAGCTTATTCATTGTTCTGGAATGTGAGTGGTGTCAGCGTTGAAGTGTCCGAAGTGAAATGAAAGGTTCCGAACTTAGAGATTCCGATCTACTTGCTATATACTAAGCTTAAGTATCTCTCCTTGAGTGTTTGAAAAGAAGCGTGTCTGTATTCTTTTGGTTTTCCATTATTACAAGTTGAATTTCACTTTCTCGATACAGAATGTTAGGTTCTTTAATCAGCTCGTCAAGCTCTCCAAAGTGGTGGGTACGAATTCGAAGAACCTCATTTTTTAGGTTCTTGCTCCATCAAACTTTTTTAGGGTACGCAACGAGCTCGCCATAATTATCACCAGAAGTCGATCGCTACCATTTCAGTAGTCAATGAGTCGTGAAATAACTATCCTGCTCCGAAATCAAACAAATAGTAGGCTCGCATTGTACTGATCACTTCGATACCATATGCATATAAGAGTACACTGATATCCTTCAGAATAAGGATAAGAAAGAATCTTCTGTTCAGATTATTATGATAAAGCTCTCAATAGATATCGCAAGCTGTGCGATCCGTCAAAGACACAGTTCACGATAAAAATGGTGACTGAATTTCCCCAACAGGATAAGTTTGAGTCCCGTGTATACCATACCTGGCACTATTGGGTCGGAAAACGTCCTAGTTAGGGAGTTATAAAGGCTCAAACATTGGCACGTGTGTATCCTCCCAGAAGAGTTTCACCAGCATTGTAGAGGCTGCGCGGATCACAAGGGAAGCCATGTAGGAAGTTCAGACAACTTGTCACGACCCATAGCGAAATTGTAAGACAGTTCTGCACAGTTCTGGCTTGATGTAGTCAGCTCTTTGTGCAATGGCGATAACTGAAACCTCGTCCGAATACCCCTTCCATGTTATTTTGCAAAAACCAATAGAGGCATTGAAAATAAAAAAAAACCACGACCTGAGTACCCAGCACTCAAAAGTTTTGATATCCTGATAATAATATCAAATTTAACAGTAAATCTTAAGGTTTCCTTTCTAAAAATACAACTTTCAACACCAAATTTGAGTGGCTAGAAATAATGTGAAAATTCTTAGTATGGATTTCCATTGCTTCAAAGTGGTCTGCTCTGAGTAAAAGCGGCACAGAAAAACTGAAACATCGATAAGTTGATATTAAGAAGAGTACGAGTATACCGAAATACCCTGCAAGAGAGGGCTTGGAAAGGGAAATCGATCACGCTGACGAAGAGTCAGATTTACATGTAATAATTATAGGCTTCGAAGAATTGTTTTTTATGTTGACAACGCTGGTCGGCAAGGAATGAGAGCCACAAATGGAAAAAGCCAAGAGAGTATTACCCAAACAGCACAAAATAAAAGTATTGAATCAGGGAATCATCGAAACACACTGTCATCAGGTAGTAGAGCATAGCAGGAGCACTGAATGTGATGTCATGAAAAAAATCCCGTTAGGAAGGATTGGAAGGGCGGTTCAGGCAGGCTACGCAGGTTTACATGGGAAGAGACACCGCTGGAGGAGTAAAAGTTTTCAATCAGCGAGTGGTACCATAAGTCAACTAAAGTTTTTTGACTCGGCCATGAACAATCTACTTTGGGATACGCCCATGCATTCAACCCCTCTTCGTCTTTAGACTATAGTAATCTTTCAATGCTATGTAGCATATTCAATGCCTGCGGGACCACCAGATGTGGAAGTCAGCTTTTTCATCTCCAGGAAAATTTTGGCATCAGATTCCCAAGCTTGAGAGGATTATAGGTTAACTTGCCACGCACTGGTCCGAGATTTCGGTTCCTGATCGTGCATGGAACGGAGGGCCACTTAGCATGCCCGCTCTCGCCTTCGCCCAAGTCACAGATGGGTGAACTTTCAAGAAGAAAACTCGAAGCAAAAGTTGCCACCTCTCAATACGACATGAGTTGGCATTGGACTTAGGCCGATCACGTCACAGGCTAGCCTACGTTCACTGTATAGATAAGCTCGAAGTAAGAGGGCAAAATCGATGTTGAAAATCGACAGACGGCGATACTCGGTCGTGTGAATGACCTGAATACTGAACGGGGCCCGGTCGCGATAAAAACGCTGTCGCCTTCCGTTCGGCAAACTCTTCCAACGAAGCGCTACGACAAACAACTGAAGAACTCAAAGATGACGGAAATTGCCGCAGTGACAAACGACGAGACATCAGCATATCACGAACTCGTATTCTGTACGGAAGGGCATCAGATGCGGTCTAAATGGTGTCCCGCCTTCCGTTCGGCAAACTCTTCCAACGAAGCGCTACGACAAACAACTGAAGAACTCAAGGACGACGGAAATCGCCTTCCGTTCGGCAAACTCTTCCAACGAAGCGCTACGACAAACAACTGAAGAACTCAAAGATGACGGAAATTGCCGCAGTGACAAACGACGAGACATCAGCATATCACGAACTCGTATCGGAAATTGCCGCAGTGACAAACGACGAGACATCAGCATATCACGAACTCGTATTCTGTACGGAAGGGCATCAGATGCGGTCTAAATGGTGTCCTTGTATTCCACTTGAAGATCCCTGTGTTTCCACCTATCAATTGTGCCTTAGGCTCTTCTTAGGTAACTGATCCCCATATTAGAATCCCGTTTCCTGCATCTGAGAGTCATATGAGTGGGCAGCCTCGTTGGATAGTAAGACGACCATTTGCTGAACATGAACACCGCCTCTTTGTCTCGCATCCATCAATAAATCTACACGTACAGTTCCTTTTTTTCAGATACTTCGTGATAATGACCACGATTTTATTCGCATTCCTTGAAGTAAGAAAATGTACTTTGTTCATTGCTAATGTGGTGGAACATGACGCAACTCACGTTGCAGCCTTCCTGCCTCAGGAACGAGCTACTGGAAAGCACCTACTGGAAACATTATTTTCATGATCATTGCGTGACCTTGGCTTTTTTAGTAACAAAACAGATATTGGAAAGGTGAAATGGCGAGATCCTCAGCGTTGTTCAACATCGTTTTAGAGTACATAGGTGTATTTGACTCCCAATCGAACCGTAATGTACTTGGATGCCCAGTTAGATTTACAATGACTACCTCCGACTGACCGATTTTCAACACTTACATTACAACTACAGCAGTTTGTCAATCCTTTGGAACAATTACGCCCCATAAGTCGATCGTAAAAGAGGGTCGAAGTTTTGTTGATGCGGACCGGTACATACCCGAACTTTGATTTCAAGTTCACACGTAGGGTAGCGGCGTCCCTCGGCAGCAGCCTATCTTCAACTTGAGAAAAAGTTGATAGGATCTGAATATTTGGAATCATGGGAGGAAGTGGTGTAGTGACAAGTGGAGCACCATCTCACACGCATGGTCAGGGGTTCGCATCCTGACTGCGCCTAAACTAGACAGGTCTTCCATCCCTCTGGGGTCGGTTAATTGGTACCAGACTCGTCTGGAACGATAAAAAGCACTGACTTGTACATCGGCTGGCTACCGCAAGTCATTGTATAAGTCACACACGCACTCATTAATCCACTACGATTCTGTATTAAATTCAAGGGCGGGGGCGCGTCCCTCAGACGGAATTGTTTAACGCCAAAACTTTATCCTTTCAATTTAGATCATGAGATCGAAGGATGACTGGTCCCTATGGGCTTCAATGATTGATAAGCGCAGATTTCGTCTATTGATCACGACGGTTGCGATGACGTTTAGCATGTTCTCACACCAGTTTGGCCTGATGCAGCAGCTGGTGTCTGTTCTTTTCTAGGCGAACTACGTGCTTTCCGCAGATTTTCACCTTCTTTGGCGATGTCTACACGTCTCGAGTGGGGGAATACCCATAGGTTATCGGAGAAAGGAAATATCCAACAGAAAGCAAAATACATCTCAAAGGAAGTACAGTCCAGTATAGGCCAAACAAAAGGCCACTGAGATTTTTGAATGAGGGTAGAATGAAACATCCTAGAAACAAGATTGGGCAACGCCAAAAGTTTTAAGGTCTCAAGATGTACGTAGGTGTATTTCCTAGCTGACAGGCACAGTAGGTTTTGCCTAATAATCAGTCCCTTTATAGCGATATGGCACCCTCTCACATTAGCCTAGGCCGGGTCCGAGAACTTCTCCCTAAACACGGCGTCGCACACGCCGCGCCCGCCGCGTATCGCGGGATCGCGATGTAAGATTGCAGCGCACAATTTGTGAGATAGGGAGTCCTTTAATTATTTGAATTGGCTGCCGCTCTTTTCAATTCCAACGCGGTCTTGATCGTCGTTTATATAGGAGGGGTCATTTAAATTAATCAAGTCTAATTAACATGAAAACGAAAAAGAAACAGAAGAAAAAACGATCAAATCCAATAAAAAAGCAAGGCAATTAACGAAAAATATCGCGTCCTATCGATTGGCGGGGAGGCGGGGTTAGTATGATAATTGTAGTGACATTTGCCGCATGCCGCAAGGGAGAGTGCCGCAATCGGGGAGAAGTTCCGTTACCCGCCTAGGCCTAGTGCAAACCTTTTTCACACTTAGGTACCTACGTGCCAAATGTTCAACTCCACCCGCGATGGCAACAAATCTTTAGTGTGGCGGGACGTCAAAATGTGATCAATCAGCCATTCGTAAGGTGCTATCCCAACAATTGCATCATGACAGATCGATAATGTACTTGTAATCCAGTTTTGTCAGTTTCCCACTCTTCCTTCCCTATCACAATCACTTGACAATGCAAATATCCTCTTGCATCGGATATACATGTATCTTCAGATGCGACCTCAGCACTTCTTGCAGTACTAGCGAGCATACAAATCATCAGTGGGTGGCTTGTACTGTATCTGTTGCACTGAGAGGATCTTATTACAACCACGTCACTATGAATTGATACCACAGAACTGGTTCGTTTCTCTATTCACTTGGCGATCATGTTCTTCTAGCAGTGCTCTTACACAACCGCCAAGGAGGACTGGTTAATGGGCATATTGATGCAACGGCAGTCAGTGATTTATATCACAGAACGGTTCCATTCAGAAATAGCTGCATTTTTACCAAATCCTTCAAAGACACTCAGTACGATAACTAGAGGGGTCGTAGCGCTGTGAAGTGTAAGCCATCTACAAGGGTGACGTACTTCTCCAATGTGGCTAGTCTCCTTGCAAATCGCGTAGCGCTCACCGCATCGCATCGCGCGCAGCCGCGATCGGGCGTGGCGAACGCGACGCGATTTTCGGGGAGAAGTACCATTACCCCATCTACAACAGTCACCCTCATCAATTCCAAGAACAAGAAGTAGAGCGTTTAGTAAAGCAGCCTGCAATAGACGACCAGTACATCGGGTGAGCACTCATCAGATGTTACTGAGTCCCAAAACTATACATTCAATTGTTTTGAGTAGGGATCGAATGCGTGAGAATCCATAAGATCGATGTTACCTCACGAAGTCTAAGAAAGGGTTCTAAACTTTTTTATTTTTGCTGATAATACAGTCTAAAAAGATACAAGGAATCCTTCGTTGCATCTCATCTTGTTGCAACCTTTTCAAAGTTCGAGACAGCAATTTTACCCTATGTCAACCGGTGCCTAACAGATTAAGAAAAGTTTTCCAATGAAAGGGAGTCAGGACTATTTAGTGGAGAGTAAAGCAAATCTTCGGGGTAAGAAAAAAATATCTAACGAAAAATGAAAAAAAAGTTCAGATTTTACGTCTGGAACACATTCGTCGTGTATTCCGTACAACTCAATAAAGTAGAACGATCACCTCGGCGGTTTGATAGATGCTTTCCATATCGCGGGAGGCTTGTATGGGCGGAGGTGGTGTAGTTACAAGTGGGCACTTCATACACTCGGGGTCACGGGTTCGAAACCCCTAGCCGATATTCGCCTACTCAAACTAACCCTTCCATTACCTCGGGGTCGGTTAAGTGGTACCACAATCGCCTGGGAGGATAAAGACCCTGAGTTCATCGGCTGGCGACCGCAAGCTACTGTATGGGCCACATACGCATTCAATACGCCACTGCGATTCTGAATGGAAGCCGAATGCGTGGGTGCACACCATTGACGGGATTGATTAAAGCTTCAAGACTTAATCCCTTATCCTTGTGATTGATTAATATAGGCTCACCAAAGTGACAGCAAGAAGAAGAGTCGTGATAAGAGAACATCAATGAGACGGTAAAAAAGTTAATAGAGCAAGCCAGAAGAAGGATTTGCGAGATGAGGAATGATACCTACAGCTGGGGATGCCTAACGCCTGAACTTTTTACAGCAGCATCAACTACGGGAATGTGAGGGCGTTTTTCTCGAGTACTTTAAGGTCGCCCTGACTTTTTTCTTTTTAAACAGGCCTTTCATCTTCTTTGAGTGAATGCGGAAACCAATCAAACTCTAGGCAAGGTGTGAGGCGGAAGCTTGAACAACATCTAAAAAGTGCATAATGCTGGGAAACCTGTGTTGGTAAACGTGAAACATTGAAATGTAGATCTTTCCGTCGTAGGTTAAGAAGCTCGAGAGGACTTTTCGATAGTACCTCTATCCCCTCTATGTTATCAAAAAGCTATAACTGTATAATTATTAGTATATTTCCCTTCAATAGAAACCATATAATCATGCTGTGCCTCTTACAAACTGCACCATCGAGATGTAAAGAGGATGGCGTGGAGGTTGTTTCTATACAGTATGCCTCAGCTTTTTACATAGACGTACACTCAACCAAAAAACGCTTCAGTTGGGTAGAACTCGAGAATTCCAGTACATCGACTGTGTACTTACGGCGCCGAAAACTTGCAGGTGGTGAGCTGCAGTGGACAAGTTTCTTGGCATGAAAGCAGCCAAACTCACAAGTTTCTCACATATTCCCGTTAGGGAGAGTCGATCCCGAGCCCTTCCTCTGCTTCACAGAACAAGGATTATAGAGCTATCTCGTCTCAAATGGATAAATGGATGCAGATTTAGATGAGCGTTTTTTATAGGGTTATCCAGTATTGGCCGAAAGTAGCCATAAATTTGCAGAAAACACCAAATTCAGGCTTTTGCTTTTTTCTCACACAAGCCGATTCAGAATGACCTTCTTTTAAATTCCCTGAGGAACTAACTTGATTTGGTTTTTTTTTCGATTTCAGCTCCCCAGGCTCTACAGTCTTGCTGCTGGGGCTTGAAACCCTGCAAAAGCTCCATTGAGGAAAAGCATGCTTCTAAGACACATTCCCAAGTTTAGAGAGTTATTTCGCTGTCACTTGAGAAGATAGCCATGGAGTCGATGAGCAGATCCGGCCCTCGTCACTGTGTTGCACGAATTTCACAGTCGATACGACCTAAAATAAACGTTTCCCGTGATGTATGGCCCCCGATACCAGTACCGAAATAAGGATAATTATAAAGGATAAAGTTTTTGGCGTTAATCAATCCCGTCTGAGATGCGCCCCGGCANCAGCCGATGTACAAGTCAGTGCTTTTATCCTCCCAGACGAGTCTGGTACCAATTTACCGACCCCGGGAAAATGGAAGGCTTGGTTGGAATAGACGAATATCGGCTTGGGGATTCGAACCCCTGACCAGTTGTGCATCCTGTTCTACAAATCAAATACAGGGCATAATGATACGTGGACCACCTTTGAGCAAGAACTTTGTTTTGTTTTCATTTTCTGCGTCATGTACTCTGCCGGCCAAACTTCAAGTTCAGGACCAAAGTGTGTTATTCGCACGATCGGCGCACAGTTCGAGTGGAAATGAAAAGTAGCCAGCTACTTGGTAGAATGACAGACCCATTGGCGATAGGTCGGTGCTAGTCATCGCTAGGTGGTGATCGGATCCTCACGTGTGCAGCTATAGTCACACAACTCGCGCATGCGTATGGATTGCGCACTGCCTTTTCGGACTTGGGAGCTTAGTCAGAGAAGGGCGTGACCCACAAAATTGAAATAAAACGAAGTTTTCGTTCGAAGATGGTTTAGGTATCATTACATACTATTTGATGAAGGAAACCGTACATCTGCAACTGAGCAATTTGGTTCGGAAAGGAAGTGAGAGGTGGTCAATCACAAGGGTATGTCGCGCCGGTGTTGGAACCAAATAATCTGGCAATCTTGATCCACGTTCGCCATAAGTTCCTGCAGAGCTCTGACTGTAATCCAGAATCGTTCAACGATTTCACAATTCCATCCTCATTTGCTCAGAACGAAGTTCTTTCATGGGTTCGGTTTGAGTGCCACCTTGTAGAGCCTAAAGAGCTGAGCATAGTGTTGCATTCGACTTGAAAAAAAAATCCCCAACTCTCGACATGTTCTGCCACAAAACGTTAAAGCACCTCAACCACCTGCTTAAAGATTCACCGGCCTAGTTTGTGACAGACAACCATAACAGCTTTTTCATGCTTCTTCGGAGTTGTTGCCTGTGTAGCGTACACTACCGGGTTCCACCCCTGTCGTGCATTTCTACACCTTGAAAAAATACAGATTCGTTCCCAAACAGTGGCCTGTTTAATATGAACAACAATGTACTCAGATGAGTTCTCCTCGATACCTATTTTACTATTTGGGGCCTGATCAGAATTATCAGTGTTTCAACAACTTTGTTTGCTCCCTGTAGGGGATAAAGTTCTTGTTGACCCTGGATTTCTTTGATTGTTCATCACTGGCTGGCTAGACTGTTATTTTCCAATAACCATGCTCCTAATAGCCTGTAAGTAATGAGCATAGCTTCTCAGCATGATCTTCCATAAAGGAATAATCTTTTTCACAAAGTTCCCACAGAGAATAAGAAATAATCTTCCCCATAAAGTCTCTCGCACCAAATCACTGCTCATCAAGTTTTTGGTCTAAAGATTTGTTTCAGACTTTTGCAGAGATATTTTTCACGCTATGATGGTTGAGGGATCCTGCAGTGTTACTTAATTTCAGCCTATTCTTTTCTTTTTCTACTTTCTGCTAATCCGATCTGAAGCAATCTTAATCCCAGTGCCCAATACTCTCAAGAGTGGAACTATGCGTGTAATGAAAAACGAATATGAAATGATGAATACCGTATGACTAAATAAATAGTTGTAAGAAAGATCATGATGTTTACATTGAAAATAACTTGACAGACGAACGAATGAACTAGTGAACCAAATTCCTTTTTCGATTCCAATTTAAAACAGAATTGTACACATACTGGCACTGAACCGTTACAGAGTTAAATTAAGACTGAATAGAGCCATGAAAAAGCAATTTGAGACTGTAGTTTTGCAAGGAGTGCGAACATGTTTTCTGTGGAATCAGAACGACAGAATAACTGGTTTTGTTGCACGGCTAAAGTGCACATACAGCCGCCTACCACAGGTTTTCGTCGATGTGTGAGCTGCCGTTTCTCTGATGGAGGTGAAAAAAGGCATTCAGCGAAGAGCACCGGTCTTGATGTGTACGCAAAGTCGGCAACGCTGAGAAGTTTTGTCAAGTAACCCGAAGGATGGTCGTGAAAGGGTACGACATCGATTCTTCCGTTCAAAACCCGCCATGCACTTACTTACATGACGGAGCGATCGGGACTGTGATGATAGCGGTCGATCGGCACATTCATCACCCAGATAAGTCTAGACACTCCAGAATAAAATCCTCATTGACGTTTCTATGGCTTTCCATAAGATAAATCTGATGGTGGGTAGTCAACAAGAAAGTCACAATCGGACGGTGTTTTATGATTACAGCAATGTGTAGATACTTAGGCTTCGTTCCCAGAGGTTTCGCATATAGGTCCTCCCTGTGAATTCAGCCAGTAACATCCGCATCTTGCTCAAAAAACAGGATGAAAAGAAATCGTATTCTCGGCACATAAAAACTGCAACTTTTCATAAAAACTTAAAGATCGAAATTACACAACTGTACGGCTGGTTCACCTTGAAGCGAAAGTGGGCATTTGTTCAACCTTGCAATGTACCGTCTTAAGGACACAGTTCATGATAATTTTGAGAAAACTTTTTTAAGTATTAGTATTAATTGGGAATAGTGCATCGGTGGTGAAGAAAACGAGAAAATCTGCCTTTTTGAGAAAATAAGGCTCCTGAAAAGTAGTAAAAACAGATGTCGGACGAGATTAACGTGGTTGAAACGAAATGGAATGGGTATTTGGACGATATTTCAGTTGTTGCAATTGCGCCGAGAGCTAGCTACATCAAGCCAAAATTGTTCAGAATNGCCGTTATAGGTCATGACAATTTGTTTGAACCCTCCACATTGGTTTCCTTGTGAACGGTGTAGCCTCTACAAAACTTGAAACTGAAACTCGTCCACTATGGGTGTGGCATTCACATGATACATTCTCTGGTCCCTTATTGTACACTACTTGGACGTTTTTTGATCAAAAACGTTAGCCCTTCAAGCTCCACCACATGGTACCAGAAGCCATGAAGAAGCATTATTTTGCAAAAGCTCGATCTTCAAGCTCCCTCAAGCTACCACGCCTGCAAAATCCGATAGGAAGTATTATTTTGTTGTGTAGCCCTGAACCTCAGCATCGCTACGCGACATACCTTTGGCCTGCACGCAAATTCGGACGAATTTGAATATCCTTACGAATCTGAATAAACCCTTAAAGATATAGTTTACGGTACTTTTAGGTACCCTTTTTAAGTCGCAAAGCGAGTGTGCTGGTTGAGGGTAGTACATCGGTGGCAAAGAGAGCGAGAAAATCCGCCGTATTCGTGAGATAGAAGGCTTCCTAACAGTAGTGAAAATAGCAGTTGTGCGAAATACCATGAAGGAAATGGCATAGAAGGGTTATTCGGACGAGATTTCAACTGTTGCAATTACGCAAAGAGCTGGTTATATAGAGCCAATATTGTTCAAATCAACTTGTTATGATCCATGGCGACAGTGAAAGACCGTTCTGTACAATATTGGCTCTACATAGCCAGCTCAAGCGTAATTGGAACAGTTGAAATCTCGTCCGTGTAATCCTTCCATGCTATTTCCTTCACGGTATTTCGTACAACTTCTGTTTTTATTACTGTTTGGACTACCTATATGGGTTCCCTTGTGATCGTTGCATCCTCTACAAATCCGTTAAAATTCGTCTGCTGTGGGTGTGGCATTCACACGATTCATTGTCTGGACTCTATCCAGGACGTTTCTCGACCTGACATCGGCACATATGGTATCAGTAGGGTCCCCGAACCCCTCCGATGAGGAAATCTCAGAAACCATTGTTATCGTGAACTAGGCCTTTAAATACTTTAGAGTGCCGAAAGAAATCGTCCTCAAGGGTCGATATTTGTTTTTGCTCAGCTCCGTTAGGATTAGAAAACTGGGTAAACGCTGATGCCCAACCTCCCTCTCTCCTCCCTGCTTATCCCCGTTCCAGCCATGTAAAAAGAACTTTTCTCGAAAGGGGTAGACCTTGATTGGAATATTTCTCGACGAGTAATAATATTTGGCATGAGTATGCTATCCTTCTCGAGATTAAAAGAGTCAGTGCACAGAGGACCCTGGTTCGTTGTAGCTTGCAATACTTCTCTCTGAATTAATCATTGACCGACTTTTCTGAAATGGAAATCTTTAGACCTAAAAGGTTAACAAGACCGTCTAGATCCCAATTACACGCACCATTTTGCAAGGGACTATTCCGTAGGTATTTTATGAGAGGGCTTCAGTCGTACTGGAGTTTGATTCATTGTAGGTTGGGTTTTCATCCGTATTTAATTTTCTTAATGCTACTCAGTGCACATATTCTTTGGAATAATAACCCTACAGCGAAGCTTTTATAGAAAAAGTGACTTTTTAATTACTTGTAGTATTTTATAAAATGTCATAGAGCATGTAGGTTACGGTGTGCTAAAGGGTGGATTTCCCATTTTTGCATGAACTGAATGATAACGCGCTCCAATGTCGAAACGCTACGCGGCCGAAAGCTAAACACCTTTTCCTTTGTTCGAGAGACACTTCGGGATGTTCTACGAAACCCCCTAAGCCATTGGGATGCTATATAGCAGCGATCCCACCTAGAACAGTTTGCTTTAGTTCCCAAGACTTCGAGCTGAGCGTTTTACTCNATTTAGCTTTTTTGCATGAACTGAAAGATAACGCGCTCCAATGTCGAAACGCTACGCGGCCGAAAGCTAAACACCTTTTCCTTTGTTCGAGAGACACTTCGGGATGTTCTACGAAACCCCCTAAGCCATTGGGATGCTATATAGCAGCGATCCCACCTAGANATTTCTTAATATTGAACTGCATTACCATTGTATGAAAGAAAAATTAGTGTGAATCGGCCGAGGTTTGAAGCAGTCAATTTCTAATCTTCTGAGGGTCGTGCTGTTGGTATTCATCACTGCCTTTCAAATTTAGCGCAAATTTCGACGTTGTTTTTAGTCATGCATCACGTGCGGGGTTTGCCGTTTGCTACGGTACGAACTGTGAATTCCTCTTTGTGTAGGCTTATTGATTTTGGAATCGATCAATATGCCTCCAATCACTTTGCATGTTTTCGGATATTGTAAACTTAGCATAGCTTTCAATCCATAAGTTCGTCGTGATTATCAAGCTTAGCATCATGTCCTGTATGAACATAAGCATTATTGGGCTCCGTTGATCGGGAGGCTATTGCTAAGGTATTGAACTTTTTCTCACCGACCAGATCCTAATAAGTTGCGATTTCTTGGATTATAGCCTAACTGATAATTCATATATTGTGTTCGAATCCCTCAATGTACTCCATAACTTGATCCCGGATGCTCCGTGTCATCTGTAAGGCTCATTTTCTCTCTATTCCTTAATTTAGGTCTCACTGAGATGGCTCGCAGCCGCAGCAGGAGCAGAGGTAAGTTTGTGCTATTACTTGTTCGGTGCACGAGCGTATTTCAATGCGATGGTTTAGTGTTCACATCTAGAGCGCCGCCGACGTTCACGTTCGGGAGACAGGAAGCCGCGTGATAGAAGTCGTGATAGGGATGACCGAAATGGAAAGCGGAGACACAGTAAGGAGCGGAGAAGCAGAAGCAGGTAATGATTTCTGGAAATGCATATATCTTGCTCTACTAATACAGTAACACTTGCAGGAGTCCATATGAGCGACGTCGTAGTCGAAGCAGAGATCGGCGAGGTCGAGATGACAGGCGTCGGCGGGATGACAGAGAAAAGCAAAAGCAAGGTTATGAAAAATTCCGTCTTTAGAAGTTTGCTCTTTTTCCTATTTCAGCTGTAATACAGTCTTGTAGTCTGGTTCTCTACCAGGCCGATATTCGCTTTATCTGCGCTGTGTAATTCTTTGTGAAACGTTTTCTAAGTACAAGTTTCGAGGTACAAAGAACATAGCTTTGCAGCTGCGAGGTTGTGAAGAGTTGAACAGACTTCTTGTTTACTTCTTTATCAGTCATACGATAGGAAAGAATTCTCCGATTTCTCGAGAAAGTATTTATCTGGTCCTTCCTATGAGCACCGACGTGAGCCTTAGAAATAAAAAAGCTCGAATTAATTGATTTTTGTATTCAGAACCGATTTCCCTTGATCAGCTAGTTAATTGCGAACAGGATATTTCTGCACTGATGGGCTTCACAGGATTCAATACTACGAAAAACAAAAAGGTTGTGATTTTTTATCAATTCAATGCTTGTGTAGTAAGCTGGTGGCAGTTACTGAGGAATAATTCTTGGAACTAGGGTTTTGAAATAAGACTTCATGAAGTCGATTGTTCCAAAAAGTTTCTTAATACTGCACTGTTTCATGTCCTTTTTATAGGTACACGTCAATTACGATGGTGCTGTCAAAATCAATAAACCTCGTCGTTACCGTCAATACATGAACAGAAAAGGTGGATTCAATCGGCCACTGGACTATATTGCGTGATCTCTCCATTTACACTTCGTCGTTATTTTTGTTTTGATTTGCAATTTACCGTATTTCACTAATAAATAGTGCAAAGCTCGAATGTTATTGCTTTTATGGTAGCATTCCAAATTCCAAATATTCCGTACTTGCAATGCCGCGTTTTTGTTTAGTGTCTATTTGGTTCGAATCTTACCATTCCCTTCTCTCGGTTTTGCTTTACTGTTGATTTAATTAGGAATCGTTTTTCTACTCATTGAAACGAAATCCTGCCAGCTATGACAAACTGTATTGGAAGTGTGATATCAGTGGATTGCGGAGAGTTCGGCTACTATCAAGGGCGACTCATATCGCTTGATGCTGATTCGAAGGATATTACTTTAGGATCTGCATTCAGGTAAGTTTACCTCTCGCGAAAAATGTCTGAACACAATTTCATTCTTCAACTTCTGAATTTTAGAGAAGGTGTTCCTCTCGGTAAGAATGTTACCCTGAATGGAGCTCAAATAGTAAGTCTCAAGGTGTTGAAAGCAGCGCAACAAGTAGAGGAGTCGCATGTGGCTTCTACTTCAAACAACAACTCAGAGAATAAGTTAGCTGTTCTGAGACCAAACGGAGCAAAGCAGAATGGATCAATTGTTCACAGAAGCAAGAGTACAATAGAGTGTACGAGTTCCTATTTTCGCTTCTTTCACTATTCTTTCACGAAACCGAGCGCATGCCAATTTTTTTAGTCGCCAGCATGGAGGGTTCACAAAATCGAAATCGGACAGGTGGTTCCCATGCACGGTGAATTGTTTTTATCGAGATTTAGCCTGCAGACTTCCCGTTGTTATGTGAAAATTCACTTGTTCAGGCCTTTGGCTACAGCGCAAAACAAATCGAGTAAAACAGCATCACAGAGAAAGCCCAGCTCTGTCAGTTCTACTAGCGAGGAGGGACAAAGGTAAGCTGTGTTGCCCCTGCTGGCTTTCTGCTTTACTACTTGCTTGCGTCTCATTATATACAACAATTCTTAGCATACACGCCGATGTTTCTTCGAAGCCTAGAACAAGAAGTCGTCGAGTTAGGAGATCTGAATCTGAACATGTTGGTTTTTTCTCATAATGCATGCAGCTTTTCTGAGTTTTAGAACATTCCGAATCAACAAACAGACTATTCCTCCTCCAGGTTAAGAAAATTTTATCATGACTTCGTAATGCTGTGGTATTCATTTATCGCTAATATCGTATTTGAGTTGATATCTCCTAATTTTAGCAAGCAGCTGTCAGCTATTGCCAGTTATTTTTAGATCCACAGTCACCCAGTTGGTGTATCTGAAACACCGCATTTCCGTAGTTTCGAACCTCAAGTGCCGCTACCTCGTGAAGTTATGGTTGCTAAAGTGAAGAATCGATGCAAAACAAAAGGTAGATAAATTGGCTGGTGCACTATACATTTTAAAAGAAGGTTATACGGAAGATACCAGCGATGTTTAGGGCCAAGTGGTAATCCGTTACTTGATTCTAAAAAGCTACATGGCCGGATAGCAAATGGAAATGATGAATTGGTCAAGCCAATAGACTTTGAGCTACTGAACACGGATTTTGATTTTGATGCAAATTTGGAGCAGTTTAAACGCGAGGTAGGGTTGTGTGATGGGTGGCAAAGCTTAAAAAGCTTAATCGACTTGCTTCTTCCGTGTTTCAGAACTTGGAAGACGATTACTACGAATCAGTGGAGAAACAAAAGATGTCGCAAAATTTTGCTCACTATGAGAACATAATCGCTGATCCTGCTAGAGTTACTTCATGGACAAATATTCTTGGCAGTAGTAACTACACTGGTAATTCTGATCAAGTGAGCATCACGAGACCAGCTGTGGAGAGGTGATTATTTATAAGCTTTCAAATCAGTTGAAGCCTCAAAACGCTCACGACCCAACTTAGGCGCTCTCCGCCAATACGATCTATTTCCTTCTGTCCGAGTGGTTACGAGACTACATACGACGGTTTTCCACTACCTGTTTTAGATGTTGCGCTCAAGAAGAAGTATTTGAGTGTGAGTCACCAATCTAACATTGTTGTACCATAGTCAAATAAAGCTATTGACTGTATTAAAATTTGGTACTTCAAATTTAGGAATGCTGCTCAGCTATGGGATCAGATGTATACCATTATTTGGTCGCAGACAGGTTGATCATGTGGCTAATAGATGTAGTAGGAAGGTGAAGAACTAGTTTTCACATTGCTTCTTTTTACAATTTTTTACTTGGGCAAGCATAATGAAAATGTTAACTGAATGGGACGGGGCGTCTTGTTCGGTTACGCTCTTCGCCTTTATATTTTGGAGTCTGCTCAGTCTTCATGTTTCGACCATGAGGCTTGAACACAAAGCCGACAAACAACAATTTTCTGCTCCACATTTTTCATTATTAGCAACTTTCTAAGTGTCACTTTGTTTTGGATGTACTGTGCCTTGATATCTTTCCAGTTTTCAGGCTTGGAATATCGCTAGATCGTGCTGTTGTTTTAGCTTCATCAACTACTCCTTTGAGAATGGTTGATCGCTTCCTGTCACATCTCGACAATAGAGGGTAGGTTCGTTTCTACTTAACATCAGAAATACCTCCATCACATGCCTCAGACCTTTTTCACTACTTCTGCAGTCTTCAGTTGTGTGCACACTTTGATCCGGAACTTGCTCTTCGCTAGTGTAAGAGCGAAAATACGCATCATGAATTTTCAGCGGCTTTGGAAGCAAAAATCACGCTTTTCCCGGAATGTGATCCCAGACTTTTTTCCACACAAGAACTGCCATAACCTCTATAGAGCAGCATCTAATAAGAGACGATATAATACACGATTTTTCAGGGTAGCGACCACTCTGTATGGAAAATTTCCGAGTTTTGATATGAGCCTAGTGTCAGTGGTCGATCGCGTTTCTCTTTTACCGGCTGCTTGTAAAGTAGGCAATTTTATACTAGTCTCCATTTTTAGTGCTGCCTTATCCATTATTATTTAGATAATTATTGTTCTTACGGACGAGTTAACTTCTGAATCGCAGACATGGCTTGGAAAACAAACAAGTTCTCATATCATTTCTCTGGAGTGTGCTCCCTCTATGTTAGATTATCATAGAGTGAGTTACAATAAGAATAATTTAACATATTTGTTTCGTATAGCTCTTAATGTGAAAAGTAGCCATCCATTTGTGGGGTTGCCTTCCAAGCTTTCACCTAACTCATTTAGCTTCATGTTTTAATGTTGGGTGTTCTTACATCGGGTATATATACTGTTAATTCTTCTGCTCAACCACAAGTGGGGAAGACGAGTTTTGCTCAGCTGTGTGCGACTATGAAAGGGAATACTTTTATCGGTGAGGTTCTATAATGTTGCTCTTTTTTACATTTATTCGTAAACGTATATTGACACCTTTGATTGACTATTTTTCAAGACTCTGCGGTTTGTGATGTGGGCGCACCATTCTCTTGGATTGCTGAGGATGGGAAAGCGAATCTCCAGCAAGCGTTCTCAACTACGTTGATGCGTCGCCTTTGTTAAAACCTCTTTAGATGTATGGTAAGGATAATAGTCTGCAATTTGGGTACGTGCCGATCTTCTAAAAATCGTGCGTCACTTTTGCGAACTTTGTCAGCAAAGATCGGTCGTGGCTGGTTAAATATAGCCTATTATACGCATGGGATTGAAGCATGGGTCTTTTCCATATCAAGTACGCCTATTCTGCATTATGATTTAGAGAAGAAGTTCATGTCATGGAAAAGTATAAGATTTTAATCCGGTTAGTCCTCCGATACATTCAGTGTTAGGACGAATTTTGTGAGGTCTTTAGAAACCATTGCCTTAATGTGGGTTTAGGTAGTTCATCTAAGCAATAGTTTAGCTTCGAATCTCGGTATGATCTCTAATGGTGTATTGTATGTTACCTGTATTAAGCTTAGCTGGACTCGGCTGTACATTATAAGCAAAATTTGATATCTGTAGAGCTCAGAAATACTACATCATATATAAAAACTCGCTGTTCACAGATTATCGCCCAATATTTGTGCTGATTGTTCCCTTAATATTCTGTGATTTTTCTCTTTCTTATTTGATTTCTCATATTTTCTGGAATGCTATCCTAGGGAATCGCTTGACATTTGATTTTGCTCCCGTTGCATTAGTACAAGGTTTCCTATTCCTTTCGTTATTCGCTTGAATTACCTTACTGAGTAGTAGTTTCCTCCATCATTTCGCTAGCGCTTGTCAAGCTAGAGCTTAGCTGTCTATTTTTCTGCGCTTTATCGTCTTAACACTTACTGTATTTCGTCTTTTTACCGGGTACCGTTTCGTAAGTGTCTGAGTGTCAGCTATGGATGTGTGCGTGAAATTTGTGCCGTTCTGTTTGTTCTAGTTCTATTTGTTTTTGTAAAAGAACATATTTTCTGCTATTTTTCATTGGTCGTGATCGTTTCTAGACTTCCTCAGTCATTGCGTCAATCGGGTGAAGCTTGTAAGTCTTTGTCTTCATACTGCTAGGGAAGGTTCAGGCCTCTAGATTCATTCCACAACATTTCTCTTCTAATTTCCTACCTAACTCTACCAGTGTTTCTTTCTGAGTTTATTGTTTCAAATATATTTTCTTATCATTGACTTGTCATTTACAGTGAGTATTCCTTGTCGTTGTATTCATCCAGTTAGTGCATTTTTATGTATTCGGTTCTATTGTTAATCCCTTGAATTCTTGAAGATCAAACTAAATAATTACTTGGGGGCGAAATATTCATGGTTTGTGAAAGAAGTGGAAATGCGGTCAAGTGATCGCTGAAAGATATGGTTTGGTTTACTTTGTTTATAATCAAACAGTTTTATCTTATGTGTTCGTATGTGTTTACACAGTTACAATGCAATCTTAATGGATCGGTTTATACGTGAAGAAAGATTTGTATTGATTTCTGTTATTTTTGAGAACATCCGTTGTATGCAGGTGTTATACCTCATTGGAGCTGAACAAAGCAGTTTTGTTATTAAATTATTAAAGGTAGTCGTTCGTCGCTTCAATTAATATTCGTACATCAATGCACGTGCAGTGATGGAATCATCTACTCCTTCACCGTCTCAGGTTATATCATTGTTCGGAGATGAGAATCAAAATGATCCGGGTAGATCCGATCGGTCAGTTGGCCAAAATTGTTTCTACGCCCCTAATGAAACATGAAACATTAGTTATTCGGCCACTAATTTACCTGCTTGTTAAATGCCGTCTTGTGCAACGAAACCTCAAATCACAATTCACCAAAAGCGATGGTTTTAACTGGATCGCAAGTGTACATTATGAAAGCCGCGAACCCCCGGATAAATTCTTTGGGTATAACACGAATGGGTTCGGTCATTTCCGCTGAAAATCCAAAGGGTTAAGCATAGACGGGATTGTGGCTAGGTAGACTCTTAGGTTCGTACTTCTGGAATCAAGTAATATCAATTCGAATTGTTCCCACCTGTGAGCAACAAGGAGTGAACCTTACACACGAGGACAAATCTATCTGATCATTTGAGCGGCAAGAGCAAATCCTCGATATGTTCTTTGAGACTATGTGGACGAGAGTTAACTTCGCGAGGGCTCAGCTTCAAAGATGCTGAAAGGAAGACTAACTCTTAGGGGGGATTTCAGTTTGTTGAGCCAGATGGTATTGGTGTTAACAGAGTATTTGCAGTGATATGAGGCTTCTTGGGTACTGTATGTTTTGGGGTAGTATTGACTCAAATTTGCTGTCGCAGTATTAAAACTTTATTTAAGGAGTAACATTGTGACTTTCCTGACGAGCTCTCTGTGATGCGCTACTCCTTCGCCTTAATCTGATTATTGCCATAGGTGTCGATTCAGGTACAAATTCAGATACAGGTACAAAGCGATATGTACCGACGTAAAATTGGCCCAACCCAAAGAAACAAGAAATCGACCATTCAGACCTGGTATAAGTAGTAGATGGAAGGGTTGAATCATGGTTCGTTCGATTTGGTGAATAAGACCAACCGTGAAGGACTGGATGACTGGCAGACTTTACCTAACAAGATGTCTAAACGGACCACTGGGTTGTCTGTAGCTGGTCATCACAAATTTTAAAGACGATCTATTATTGTAAGGTTGTTCAAATTAACAGACGAAAAATGTTCGGGTTGAAGAGATTCAGATGCGGAGTAAAAGACAGAGTAATTTACTGATTTGAGAGTAATATGAAGTGGAAGGGCCGTCTCTTGTCTGTATGGCTCGATTGGCAACTTCAACCTCATTTATATAGACAAATTATAAAAACTTCCAACTTTTAATTTTTCCTTATTCTTCCTGACTTTCTATCTTTCTGCGAATACAGATCGCAAGCTACACGGTAGTAATGTTAAGGAATTATCCAACTATCCTAGCAGCAAAGCAAAATCTCATTATTAAGCAGCATTAGTAAACATTAGAGTCAAAATACATAGCGGAAGAAAAGACACTGTGTACTAATGTAAATGCATGTATGACGGCAGCTTTTGAAATGAAAAAATGCGGTTGTACCGACTGCCATATCGGTAATTATGAAGGGTTGTTTCGGGCTTTTTCTGAAATATTTCTGTTTTACCGGTAGTTCCCATTTGTGGTTGTTGTTCAATTAACCTCTGTTGCAGGTCATACACACTCCTAGGTGCTTTGACACTGAATGGAGCCTACATGATAGATTGGTTGGAAATTGCCACCAGCATCTTTGTGTGGATGGCTATTTCATATACTGTACTCTATCTCAGTGCCTCGTTCGTTGCTTTAATGATGATGCGAAGACACCCGTACGTGGTGCTCTTCGTAATACCTCTTCTTGGTACGCTATTACCTTTACATTTACTTTGTTGATGCCTTACATTGGGAACCCATTTTTTTCTAGATTTGATTCGTGTCTCATTTAGTCAAAACAAATTGTAGGTGACATTTTGATTCTGGGAACCTTTTTTCTCAGCCTTTCGGATAAACTTTCGAAAATCTTCAAAATAGAGTGTTACATAGTGTTTTCAGCTTATTCCCACTTCATTTTTCGGAATGTGCCACAAAAGCTACTTATTCATCGTTTTTAATTTATAATTAACTTTTCAGCTATGTGTGTGATTGGACCAGTCACTGTCGGTGTGGCGACGTCTCTGGTGTTAGCGTACACACTATCTGCCTCTGATAAAGAAATTAGCCCTTGGCATTGCATGGTTCTAGGAGTGTTTCAAAGTATTATGTTAGTCATTGTTTCCTTTAGTCGTTTGTTAGGGACGTTATAGCCTGAAATCTTTCTAATTTTATTTTTTTGCGATCATTATTTAGTATGTACATCTAGCCGTTGTTTTTTGCAAGTTTCTAGCAAATGTTCATGAGCATAATACTATGAATCAATCATCGCAGAATCCAATAATCTTTGATTGGAGCCTAGGTAGGTTTATATGGGCAGATCACTAAGCATTCATCATGTATGAATTATTTTCTACAGCTCACCAAATATTTAGACAGAAAAGCAGTTACAGTTCTTATGTCTATAACTGCTCTACAAAATAATTTGAATTATAGAATGTGTTAGTATTTTGTACTTATATTGCTGGAAATAATGTATTGAGCCTCGCTGAAACAACACGCCATTGTTTGCCGAAGTCATATATTTCAAAGATGTAGTAATTATTGCAGTTTGTATACAAATTCTACGGGTATTTAACGCCTAGACACGGTAGACACGACACTTATGTTTGCTGTTCACTTTGAAGTAAACTATTACGAATAGCAGCTGATGTTTTTCTGCTCGGATTCGTGTAAAAGAATCTATAGTGTGTCACTTGTCTGGGAAGGTCCGTGTCAGTTATGCCGTTGGCTTACCATAGGCTGAAACGGTGTCGTTTGCCAAGTCAAGAATCATGGTGAGACCAGTACGTTGTTTCACTATGTCGTGAAGTGCCTAAGAAACAGCCTCAGTGTACATGATAATAATTTATAATAGGAAATAAACGGGAAGGGAAAAAAGTATGTTGGACGATTATGCGGTATCTGCAGTAGAGCTAAAGTATCCATGGCAGTATCGCTTAATTCTGCGCTCTAGTTTGGACGTGCGCGGCGTGAACGCCCGCATACGGCGCACGAACGGTTTCGTCAGGCTGGCTCCAGCATTTTACTAGTAATCTGTAGGCTTTGTCTCCTCAGTAGCACCAGTATTGTAATATCAGAGGATTTGTCATCAACCGTTCAGTCATAGAAGGTTATGTCTGAAGGAGACAGATTGGCGGCTCCAGGAACGAGGTCTCGTGGACCACCAACCGTAACCGGTCTTTCTCCTACTGAAGGTAGTCATTAAAAATGTCATCAAAAGTTTTCAAGATCCTTATACTCTCTAAGAATGATATGAGTATAATTTTGGTCAATAATGGGTGCGAGCGGTGCTAGCAACTAGCAAGTACTTGGGCTGGGGTTACTGTAGGAATCGGGTGCTCGTGTTGAGTTTTCTGTTCTATGCGTGTATTAGGCGTTTTTCTTTCAATCGTTGAGTGTTCAAGCTACACAATTTCTCAGAATATTAGAATTTTTTGGAATGTAATATCATTTTTCGAGCCTATTCTGATAAAGTGGTTTAGGAACTCCTGGAACTCAGATCACAATACGAGGTGAGAATCTAGGAACGGATCAAAATGACTTGCTCATGCTTTTCATCTGCGGGACCGACTGCTTGCACACAGCGAAGTCCGTCTTTTACTGGTTTTTCGGATTGGAAACCTTCGCCTAGTGATTATATGCTTGTTGCAGGTGGAAGACTGACAAGAAAATTATTGCTCGTCTTGGGCAGGCGAATCGCGGGCTAGGAGAAGTCAAAATAGCCACCAAATCTGGTGGGCGAGGGGTTTGCAACGTAAAATTCAGGTATACGATGGTGTGCTGATGACGTCCTGCCATAATGATGATTTGCTTATAGGGTGTTCATTGCTCAAATTGGACCTTTGGAGGAATCAGCTGTTTGGGTAGACGAAACACAGACCGTCCCAGGGCGAGAGGTAAACATTTCATCTATCTATCACTACTAGTATTATCATCTTTTCTAATTTGGAACTTCCTTCAGTAGTAAACCAAGAAGCTCTAAATCTTGTCTTTACCTGTTTCTTTCTGCACTGCAAGAGCGATCATATCATTAGTGAATGTTTTGCCTAGTAAAACAAGCTCTTTCATTATTTGAACTATTGCAGAGATTTCTCTCTTACGCCCGCCATGTTTGGTTTTATTACAGGCGGTACGAACCGTGGCTCAAACATCAGAAGAAAAGGATGCTCTAGGACTAAGGCCGACCACGAAAAAGATGGATCCAGCTCTTTTGGCCAAATTGTTTCCTGATAGTTCTGGAAATATTCGAATGGAAAGTTTCAACCCTCAGTGGTACCTACTGGAGCACCATTCGGAGACACCGTAGGCATCTCTTCACCGATTAAATACTATCATTTGTCGGTGAAAGCCAAGTTAACTTCCATTACAGGATAGAAGAGCTGCGAGAGGCCTTGAAAATCATGCAGCTAGCCAAAGCCGACGAAGCAAAAAAGAGCGAACAAATGCACAAGGTAATTTGTTATTTTCTCTTTTCACTTTGACGTGATGATATCGCTATTCTTCAAGTGCGTTTTCCATCACATGTCGGAGAATATCTTCGAAGTCTCACGCACGTTTTCATTCAATTTCTGCTTGACACCTAATAAGTTACTTCGTCTTAACTTAGCTTCTGCTTGTGATCCATTCATCATGGAGAGTTGAATACAACACGTAGGTAAATAGATTCTAGGTCGAAACAAGTCCTACAATTAGTAAGTTGAGATGATAAAGCGATCATTCAAGCAAGAAAGTCGCTAGTTCTATGACTGTTAGTTGGGTATCTTTATGGTTGGCATTGGCTAACATCGTCCCACGGGGTAGTTCGGCAACTACTTAACATAGACCGAGATCATGGTAAACTGTAAGGGCCAATACTTTCAGGCCAATCTTTACTCTTTGATCAATTGTGTAGATTCGCTTGCTGCTCTGCATGGGGAGCTCGAGCGAAGTAATAAAGCAGGGGAGTTTGCTGTGATCAAACAAATCGGAAATCAAGTAAGTTTGTTGTATATCAGTTACAGTTTTGACTTGAGCAAATAGCTCTTCGAAATCCAGGTGATGATTTAGATTTCTGAAGCTCGATTGAAAGCAGAAAGCGTGTTCAAGGATGTTTTATCTCGTAAAGATCGTGCCGATGCCACGAGAAATGCTCTATCTGTACTTACAAGATTCAAATTTATATTCTTCCTCAGTAAAACAATAGACGACAATATGAAAAAGGTATGGCTGTTCCAGCCATTGTTATTTCCAGAGTGTTGCTTATGTTTCTCCTCCTACAAGTTCTAGGGTGAATACTTGACCATCCTGAATGACTATATGCGGGCAAAATCACTATACAAAGATACAGAGGTTGCTTTGTTCAAAGAAGGTAAGTTCCAACTAGTTTCCTTTTTATTTGGAGAAAATAAAAATTGAAATTTGTGTTCACTTATGAAGTTAACCCCATTCAGTTATGATTCATCTTGATGCGAAGATGGAGAAGTTCAAAGAAGAGATGAAGCTGAAGCTAATCGATACCTCAGCTTCGTTTGAAGAGCAAAGCAAACTCATCAAGTATCTTAAGGTTAGCTTACCTTTGAATAAGTTTTCCGAATATGACTTTTTTTTTGAAACTCGTACCAGTAGTAGGGTTTGAGACTTTCTTAGGATGCTCTAATTGTGCACCACTTGCAGAGCACTCTGCAGGAGCATATATTATAGGTATCGTATATGTGCATATTTTAGTACGTCTCAGTTTTAGTTTAATGCTTCTCAGATTTAGTATTTTAGTATTCTGGCAAGGAAGTGCTCAACCGTAGTGCGCTGTTACCTTCTTCGCCTCAAGATTTCCAGCCTCTTTTTCCTTCCCGTGTCCTCTGTCTACAATTTATGAAAACGAGATTTTCTTTTTGAGATACTTGAACCTGACTCGGATCCTACGTGGGAATGTATTACTGCATACCACTGTTGGCTTGAAGACATTCTATGGAAGCTGCAGGAAACTCATTACAAAAAAGGTAGTGTGTTGTTACAAAGCAAACGTATTCCTCCTTCCTTGTAAATGGATTCTTGTAGTTTTCAGCTATCGAAGCAGAAGAAAGTTTTCAAGATAATCGGTTTGCAAGTGCGTTGCTTTTTTCTTCTTAAGCCTGTTCGTTCCCTTGAATAGGTTGGCGAATTTTCAGTATTGGAAACAAACGAGCGCCAAGTTTTTGTCTCTTCATTAGTTTCCGTGTTGATGCATAAATTGCAATCATTCTGGAAACTTTCCAATACCTACACGACCAATGAAGAGCGATGGACCCAGCGTCAAGACGACATCAACGTTAGTTAAAGAATTCTTGTGAAGTTCCGACCGACCTTTGTAGCTTAAAGTTCACCACGAGGGGGACTTTTTTCTTTTACAGCAGTTCGGTACAATTTGACAATTTGTCACTCATGGCACTGTACCAGACCATTATTGCAAAGTTCTCTTCCGCTTCGAAGGTTTTCTTTCAGCAAATGCTTGTGAACACCATAAATGTTTCGTCATGGTTGATACTAAACGCTTTAGTGCCAAAAGCTCTGCCGGATGACGTCATCAAAAGGTAGGATCTATCACTCAGGCATGTTATCGTTATGATCTTTCTGAAATTATTTTACGAATTACTCCTGGCTGTATGGATTAGGGCTTATGTGAGCTTCCTGACACGATCGTGTTCTTATCGCATATCTTGATAACCTGTTCATGACGAATGTTTAATCCCTTCAAGCATGACAATGTTTTAAAAATCGTCATCTATCTACTCTTCGATATACCTCGAATTGGAGCATCCTTGGACTAGGGAAATTGAGAATCGAGAGCTGCGCTCGTGTTAGAAGAGACTCACACTCAGCAATGACNTGCAACCAAAATAACTTCAATTCAAACTCATCACCATCATCTTTCTGCAGCATATGAATCAGTGATGCTTGAGGTTAAACGATGCATATTTTTATCTTCTGTAGTATTGTATTTGGTAAACTGGTTTTATTATGGCTGTCTTCCCATTTTGTGGCCATATCTTTGCATGCAATTTGGTGCAGGACTGTATCGCATATTCGTGCGCCGAATTTGTGTTCTTGGATTTACGTAGCCCTCTTCTAGGTATGAAGCACAATTTGTCCGATGGCCCGAAATATCCGCCCAAACAACGAAAACAGTTCTGACCCATAGTCTCAAAACCTTAAGGTTTGTGAAAGATATTTCTTATGCATTTACCTCATCGTTATGTATTGTGATGTATTCCTTCAGCATAATACTCTTTATTGATTATTCCAGATCATTTATATCATCTCTGTTGGATGCACAATTTACTTCAACACATGTGCAGCCATTAGTCGAACTTTGCATGACAGTGAGGCTGAAGTTCATATCGGACGTTATCGACAGTGGTGTGGAAAGTAGGTTTTTCCAAGTCCTTCCTACATTTTGCCTCTGCTATTTTTCGTGCGCCGGTTCTCATGAGTAGTCCATGCTGAGACAGAGGACTTCTAGGGCACCTCAAATATGTGTTGGTTGTGTAGATACACAAAGCAAAACATTCGGAGAAAAGCGCAGCATCCTTTGTTTGTAAAACACCCGAAGGCTAAAAGCTTGAAAAAAAAGCTTCCTGTAACTAAAAGAGTAGTTACCAACATCAACTACTTTAGAATTTCTAAACTATCTCAATCTGCATCATTTACTGAGTTGGAGAAGCTCCCTATAGGACTTAGGAATACTAGGAATTCTTCTCGTGCACTAGATCTTTGAGACCTATTGCCCATTTTCAATACCCACTGCCAAGAAAGTCGGATTTGCAGGCATTTGTGCTCTCGGTGCCAAGGAAAACTGGAAACAAGATTTCAGTTCCAGCGTTGCGGCAAAGACGACTCTGCCAGACTTCTACGAGAATGAGGTACTCTCTACACGTACCACAAGTGCTTAGTTAATAGCAATATCTTAGCAAAATCGCTGAGTTCTTTTTGTCTATTGCTCTTGGACAACAGGTAGTTGAAAATTAAATTTTCATGCGTATTTTTCATTCGCAGTTATTTTATGTATAAGAAGCATAAACCACGAGCAATTAATTTATTCTCTACGATCAAGGTGTTTGATTGTCTGTCTGCTGTGAGGGATGCGCTTTCAACCTCCGGATATCCAAACGAGGCATGCCTTTTCTCTCGCGAACGTTTCCGAAGTACGTTAATTGACATCTTCGTCCATTTGATTACAGCGATCAGGCACTGTTTTGACCGGTGAGTTCCTTGTTTTGAAATTATCTCAAACACTATTTAGAAATCATTTAAACTTTTAATTATCTTTAGTAGATTTGATTCTAAAACACACCTGCCCATTCATTAAGATTGCTAAATCTGCGAGCAGACCTGAAGAAACCTCAAGATCTCGACCTCAGTAGGAAGGACGAAGAAAAAAGTCACGTAGGTAGTTTTGCACTCTGTCTGAGAGTTAAAATGTCTGAGAATAATAGATACGTGGTTAACGGTAGCGTTTAGCTCACAACAAAGAAGTTACTCATCAGCATCTGCAATTTGGAGTTTATATTGGAAACTGCGTTGAAGAACATCAGTCGTCGCTTGCTTGAATGTGGTGTGAAGTATGCAGATGATGTATATGAAGTGAGTTTTTTTTTCCGATCGGCTGTTCAATGTACGCTTCATTTCGTTTTTCTGCATAGAATTATCAAATGACCTCAATTGCAGTAATTGGGTATTTTCGTGATTCTTATATCTTTGCGAGCTATATTAAATTCGGCTCGAAGATCTAGCATTACTGGCTTTTATTTTAAATGAACATCCCCTCCATAAGGCCATACATTGTCTGATGCATTCAATGCTTCCTCTTCTCCCTTCGCTTTCATTGAATATTTGAAGGATGAACCTTAGCCTGTTCTACGAAGAACAGTTGAAGCTCTCTCATCATTTAATGAGTCGGACCAGTTGGGTAATACGTTCATATGAGGATTCATTCCTAAATTTCAGAAATCGAAAGCAAAATTACTAGTGTACAGGAAGACCCTTGTTCGATGCTACATTATGATAAAGAGCAGCGCCTTCACTTCACTAATAGACTCTGCAAACTACGAGTTTATACCCGATGATGGTGAGTAAAAATACTTCGATATGCTTTTTCCCTCGGTCAGTAGACACACATATTGGTAAATGTATGTACATATGTATGTAACATCCAAAAGGAAAATGTTATCTCAGTGTAATGCTTTACGTTCACACAGATGTGTCGGATTATGCGAAAGAGATGATGATGTGTTGTGTGCTACAACAAGCTGAACTAGAACTGTGCGCTCCTCAACTAACTTCACAGTGTCTCCAGGTTGGGATAGTTTTAAGGTTCGAACAAGGCAGCGTTAGCTGTTAGATCCACATCAGCTCATAGGCAATACTTTTAGGCCACCGTGCAAGCAGCCTTTGACAGTCTATTAGATCATTTGGAAGCGCGTGAACCTGCTTCTCAACGAGAAGCTACTCAGAGAGTTATCGACATATGTGCTCTTGAGCAGGCACTGGGAGGGTTCACTAACTTGGAAACAAGGTAGGCTACAATGATGGTTGTGTTCATAACTCTTCTTCCTCCACATTCTAGTTCGGAGTTTTCGTTTGTAACAGTCAAATAGGTCCCTGACGCATTATTGTAAACCATGTCGCAATTTTCGCGAGATCAGCTGCGAGAAATCGTCACCTACAAACGGCACCACGTCTCCTGTGCTCGCTGCTGCCCCCCGCATTAGCACTACATTCGTAGCGGATCTTGTCAGCCACACAAGCATTGTTCATCCATTCGCTTGCTCTTAGTCTGGAGATACGCGGCGCGAGGTGACCTGCATCAGGTGCAACCTACAAAAATTCGCGCACCCCAAAAACTATGTGCTTCAATTCATTGACTCGCAGTCCTTCTCTTTTCGGGAGAAGGAACTGGCTTCTCATCGATGAATGTCATAAGTGATGATGGTTATTGTATTGAAACTGAGAGTTTCAATAAGATTGAGAAGGAATCAAAAACATGCACCCAGAATGTCTCATAGCTATTGCATTGCCTTGATAGCTTCGGACGGTTTCACTCTTGCTCGAATTTCCGCGCACATTGCATAAGGTTCCTTTTGAGTATGGAAGTTTTATAAGTTTTTTAAGGACTCATGTCAATGCGTATCGTGCTGGATTGGTTGGGCAACTGGATCAAAGGTGATTTATCTTGATGTTTTATCTCAATTGTAAACGCAGCGGTTAATTTCATAAGCCTAATAACTAATATTTTCGTAATATTCCCATTGTATTTCGTAAATCTCGTGGTCAGCTTCGTTATTCTGAACCTCATTTCGTTAGCCTTGCAATACTGTGTAAACTGCGTGGTCAGTTTTCAAAAGCTCAAGGAGAAGTTTGGCTACTTACGGCGTCGCTCATTCTGAGTTTAACTTAATAGGGCGCCGATGGCATTTTCCTAGTGCCTTCACATTGAATGTACGCGAAACAGATGTGAGCCTATCGAGATGATGTAATGGGTACGCTCACTCATTCATGTAACTCTTTGCTATACCTGTTGAAATACAGGTTTCAACGTTGAATAAGCTAGATTCAATATTGCCATGGGAAGAGGCCGGGCGCCACGGATGGCCGACCAGCCATACAATCGGGGCTCTGGACGAGGAGCACTTCCATCAGCTGTACCAAGAGCACTCAGCGAGCCATTCATTACTTCTCTACCAAGCCGCTTATCACGAAGTTTACGTAGTTGATTGCAACATTGATGAAATGGGGTTCATAAATATGAAGCTGAATGCAAGATTTACGAAACAAAATGGGAAAACTACAAAATCGGTCGGAAGGTCTACGAAATAGACTGCATCGTTTGCGGGTGGTGTGGAAAATTTTTATTTTCTCTTGACATCCTCTAGCATACTCTTTAACTTATCGCTCATGCTCATGCAAGAAATCAATCAATCAGACGTTCTCGAAATATCTCTTGCCACTTTCTTTTCTTCCAGAAAACTTCAGCTGTGCCTTAACAACATGCGGACGTCGATGCGTATGGCTATTGAAAGCTTAGAAGGAGGGGCGGAAGATGATCTTAACACATCTAATATATAGAATGTTTCAATTTTCGTGGCTCACGTAAAAGGGTACCTAGATTTATCTCATACAGTTCACCGCTACGTCTTCGAGTGAAATGTTATTCGATCCTTTGAATCTTTTTCGTTCCAAAGCTTATTTCGTGTCGTTCTATTTATTATTATCAAGATTCTGTTTACTTTGTTATAGATTTATATATTTGCCATTGCTTTCCGAAGCAGTAACTGTGATCAATGTGTGCCCATGTTTCTGAATTCCCTTTGTGATGTGCAAGCTTTAAATAAACTTCATTACTATTCTTTCTTAGATTGATCAATCCGCCTTATCGGATGAATTTTTCTTGACCTGTTCTTTAGAAACTTGGTATCGTTGTGTATAAATCATGAGAACTAAATCTCCGAGAACAATCTGTAGCGCCGCTCGGAACGGGTTTCGCAGAGTTACTCGTGCCGACAGCCATGTCTATATCGCTTCTACTTTAGCCCAGGTTCGTGTTTAGCTCTCCGGCTCGCATTGAGTCCCCTTTTACAACTGCTCTATAATCAGACGGCTTCTGTAACTGGTGATTTTCTGTCTCATTCCAGACTCTTCAAGATGTTGTCGGTGAGAGAGGCTCTTTCCTCAACAAAGTGTTGCGTTATTTTATTAGCTGTCATTGGATTTATTGTAACTCCTCGTCTTAGTGGCAGCTGGGTGAGTAAGTTATAATAATTCTATAATTCTTATAGTTATAGCAACATTGAAAAAATGTTCAACTCACTGATGAGGCGTTCGTGAGGTTCACTTATTTTTACTGTTTCTTCCACCCGGTATGGGGCCTGATCTCCCTATCTCCCCATTCCTTCTTTTAATTGTTGTTAGGTATGGTTGGGCAATTTCCCTGAAGCTGTTCACTATCGATGTGCACACCCCTAAGAGCTCTCATGGATGGCAAAAACATGGCAGAGCAAACTCAACAGCTCTCACTTTATGATTTCTTCAGAGGATCGATCTTTGAATTTTTCCCGTGTTAAGGTCAGCGGTGGTGACGGTCATGAGATTGGCAATAGAAGGCGGTTTGCTGCTGTCGTGGAGATGGAAATATTTCTATTGTTGTGCAATTTCTTTATATATAGCCAATTGATGCTTTACTTCGATGCAGATGACCGTGACAAATACGACAAAAGATTCGCTGCAGTAAGTTAATATTCCTCGGTGACTATACATCTTGTGATGTATCTGATGTTATGTATTTTCAAAATACTGAAAGAAAGGTGTAAGTGGGATTTAAATGCTAGGACTGACAACGGGGTCGCAACCCTTTTATATGCATACTTGAAAACCTTCAACGATGGAATTCCTTTTCTTGTCTACCGAAGGGCAAACTCATTTATTTTGGATCAACATTCAATTGGACTGAATAGGGAATGTCTGTTTTTGCGATCAAAGAAGCACTAGAAGTGTCGAACATTGCGTTCGTTGAGTTCAATACCAGAACAACCAACAAATCTCTGTAGTCGACTACAGACTTCCATTAATCAGATGTTGGTAATGTGAGCATTGCAGATGGGTGTTTGCAGTGAACAGTGTCCGGTAGGAAAGCGTTCGCTTTTGCTAAATGGTCATTAGAGGGGATTTTTTTCATTAACAAATCTTTTCCTAAAGTTTCAGTTGTCTGTCTTCATGTGAATTACCTACTTGTTCCAGAAAAATCGCAAACGTGCATCTATTGTTTTAATTGTCTTCATGATCGCTGCACAGATGGTTTATTTTCTTTATTTTGCGCCTAGTTTGTTCCAAGTGAGTTTCTATGGTTCTAGTGTATTCACCTCCTCTGGTTTGCGTACCTTTGCTCACCCCTTTTTATTTTTTTTTGATTTTTACATTCGACAATGTATTGCACTTGCCTAAGTCTACATTACTTTTAGAATAGGTTCTTCTGATTTCATCATACACTAGAGAAGATGAAGTTTTTTAATTACAATTTTCTTTTCCTGATTCTCCTTTTTCCAGGGTATTCTCTTTGACATATGCGCATTTCTTTCGGGTGTGTGGACTAATTTGCTGGGTATTGTAGCTGGCTTTTTTATTGTGAACACTGTCGTTTACGTATTATATGTGGGTAGATTTTTTAAAAGTTACTCTGCAAGTAGTACTTCTTTCTTGAGGATGCTACTTCTAGACGATCCCTAGAACAAGAGTAGCAGTTTCTAAAATAGAAAACGCCGCATATATTGGCTCAATGGTTTTCGATCGGAGATATCAGATCAAGTCAGTGCCTCGGTCTAGCTTTTGTTTCGATACTGCACTATAAGTGTAATTGCGTGGTAACCTTGACATATATTAGAATTATCCTCATGATCACTTCGATAATGTCGCTTCTTATGTGGCTTGGTAGTGACAAAATCGTTGTTAAGCACGTCACCATTCCCATCAAGGTGTGTTTTTTTCTCGAATATAGCTTCTTTTCCTTTTTATTACCAAAAAAATTACGCTTCAGTCGGTCCATAGAAAGAATTTCTTTAAAAAATTTTTGTAGAACTTCACTGGATCGAATCGATCGTTCAAAATAGCTTTGGTGTCCGATATCCATGCTGGCGCGAGTGTCTATAGAGAACAGGTAAGGTATCGCTTACGTTTCAGTCGCTATTGCTTTTCCCTGCTTTTCAAATTGCTATTTATATTCGTTCAGACATATTTTGTGTTCGCTTTCAGGTTTCTAAGGTAGCTGATAAACTTCTTGATCTACACGTTGATGCAGTTGCACTAGTAGGAGATATGGTTGATGGCCCATTAATGAACATAGAAGACCGTTTAATGCCATTATGGTGAGTTCCATTCGGCTGACATTGCTCTGAGTGGCAAGAAAGAGAACTTCACTCATCTATAAATTTCGTTCGAGAAATCGAAAATCTACTCGAAAAAGTGGAGCCTCGCACTCCTTGGTTGAATTCTTTTCCCTTTTTCCATCACTTTTGTGCTGACCATTTCAGGATACTTCCCTACAGATACAGGACCTATTTTGTCTCAGGGAATCATGAATATTACTACGGAAATGCCATGGAGTGGTTCCATGAATATGATCGTCGTAGAGTTCGTGTGCTTGATAACAAGTAAGAATTTCGAAGATGTTGTTGACACCCATACTAGACTATTTTTTTTGTTTGTTGTTTGTTTCACCATGAGTATATGGTTCACGTCCCTTTCTCACTGCTGAATTTTTTTTTCAAATTACTGTGTGCTTACAGGGTTTCACGTAGTTAGATAAATTGCTCTGTAGTATGCCCATCTCCGAGCTCAGGTTGATAAAATGAAGAGACCTAGTTTACCTTGAATCCTTTTAATCTTCTCCTTTATGTTCTCTAGAGCATATCATCAATCTTGTCATTTTTCAGGTGCGATATGTTTCATGGCATTTGCTTTGTGGGTGTTAACGATTTTTCAAGTGGAAATTCAGGGTGTGTTTTGTATTTTTTCTTTCTCTAGGCTGTTTTGTTTTCTGTTTTTCCGTTTTGAGGGTAATTTTCTCAGCGAAATTCAATCTGCGCTGCTAATCGGACACAGAAACTTCACCTTCTCCATACAGGAAATAAAAATGGTAGATTAGCAGGAAAATCGTCATTTTAATACTCACATTTAAGCACAAGGGACACACGAACATTGAATGACATTGGATCTTCCTGGTGCAATTGGTCGTTCTTCCCTTACGCACATAGAAGATCTAATAGTTCTTTGATATCTCGTTGAATCAGGCCATATTTCATAAGCAGTTCGGGCGCAACTGCTACATAGCCATCTCCGAATATGGAACTTGCATACCACACTTGCTAATACGTGGCCATTTAGGGTGCGATAGATCTTTGATCTGCTGGCACGCAGCTAAGGGACATGAACGAGATTTCCTAGGTATCAATATACATTCCTTAGTGGCCCGAAAGTAAGATGAATACCGGGAATAGAAATTTGTTGAGTGTCAAAGCTCGACCCTCCCTTGAACTCTCATGATGGACGAATTCGTACGACATGGAAGTTCTTCTAAAGGCCATAATGTGCGCATATGGTAGTGTAATAGGCAGAAACTGTAAACTCAAGAAGGGCTCCAGAATAGTAAGAAAACACGAGTTTCAAAGGTTGACTTACTTAGTTCGACTTTTTGTAGGAGGGTTTTTATTACAGAATGTGGGCCTTTATAGAGTTATTATAAAGTTGAAGTGCTTTCGAAAAAAAGATTCTATTCCGACCTCCTGGTTCCGTATCCTATACAAATGCCCAGTGGTTCAGTGATTCTCATTAGTTAGCTTCTATTGAAAAGCCTCTGCCATTGTTTTTCCGTTGAGCTACGTCATTCAATAAAATAGTTATGACTACTACATTAGATACATGAAAATGAGAAAACTGTTTGTCTCATATGCCCAGATTGACCATTGCAGAATACGTGGTCATAGCATGAACCTTACTGAAGCTATGCAAAACTGTAGCGAGGGCTCGTCACGGATTGTACTGTCTCACAATCCAGCAAGTGTGAAAAGCTTTTCTGCCGAAGACTTGGAGAAAGTCGATGTGGTTTTGTCAGGTCGGTAAGGATAGTCGAATAGTCGATACATTTTTGGTCGCAACATTATTCCGTAGAGGTTAAACTGAATATCTTTACTCTATTTTATCAGCATAACTAACTTCTCCTGGATGAAATATAACTTAAAGGAGTATTATTTAGTTTTTTTTTTGAAGACAGTAGTTGTGGTATTTGAAAAAGTTGGGTTCTTCTCCTTGGTTGGTTGCGCTGAAAATCTTTGGCTAGCGGATGTTGTTTTTTAGGTCATACCCATGCTGGTCAATACTATGTTCTCGTGCCGATAGTGTCATGGTTACTGCCCTATTTTCACGGTCTTTACGACATTGGACACGGAAAACTTTTTGTTTCCGCCGGCACTCTCTACCAGGTAGGCTTTTTGTCGTACAGAAATCTGCTGAACCACCAGCCTTGTATTTCAGGGAGCACCCATGAAAATGTTATGGATGTCAGAGATATGGGTAGTTCACTTAGTGAAGGACAAAAGTTAAACTGGTTCAGTTTTGGTGTATCTCTCCCTATGCAGTGCCTGACCTTCTTTCGTGTTTGATTCTACTTACCCTCATACAGTATGTGATGGTCTTTCATAACCAAACAATGTTTGCGCAAAATTGTCTTCTTTTCCGATTGGTTATTATACGATTGTCGATCTAACAGCTGTGATGTCAATGATGAGTGCAAGAAGTTGTCTTTAAGCTTTAAGCTATTTTACAGAATTTTATTTTATTGCATCAATAAATGTTCTTCATGAATTGAGCGTCAACTGTTCGTTCGCGGTGAACTATCCGAACCCTCTTTAATCGTTTTCTATTCACTGCAGTTGTAAGGCGACAGTGGTGCTCTGGTTTTCAGGAAAAATCATGACCTGGTTACAGAGTTTTAAATAAATGATATCTAGCAGCTATAGAATATTATCCGTGAGGAATTCGATCATCTTCGTAGCTATTCTCGGTTTTCTTTCAATACGGAAGTTGGGTGCCGGTTGGGTGAGTCGCAATCGTTGCAAATGTACCGCCGTTTTTATAGAACTCTTTAAAGGGATGAAGAAGGATATTGATGTTGACGTTAGAGCTGCTGAATGCTATAATAGAAAATACGTAAACAGTTGGTGAAATGAAATTCTAATAATTCTTATAAAGCAGATTCGATAGGGCCTCTATTAGTGCGGATGGGAGCGACACAAACATTGGCTTCAATAAAGAGTATGGCGAAAGTTCCACTATTTCGGAAACAGGATATTTGGCCTCTCGCTCTTGTCATTTGGAGCTTTTTTCTTAATCCTCCGGGACTTATTCGAATGATATTCACTTTTTTAAGGTAAGTAATGGGAAAGGCTACGAAGTCGGTAATAGGCGACGTTTTGTTTCGGCTCTTAGGATGGAATGCTTAATGTTTGTGTGCAATTTCTTTATTTATGGTCAGCTGATGGTTTATTATGAAAAGAGAGATTACGACAAACCAAATAGGCAAGCTAAAACGGTCAGTTTCCTGCTTGAATGCTTCGTTAATTTTAATTCTTGTTGTGTTTTGCATGGAACGGTCAAAATTTTCAATAACTGAGCGAAAAAGTTCCAAAAAAAGAAGGGATTGTGGCCGTCTTAACAGCTCGTCATCGCAGAGTTGATACTGTTTACAGTATCATCTTTGCGATGACTTGAACAGTATCAACTCTGCGATGACGTGCTTGTGTGTAATTTCTGCCTGCGAGGTTGAGTCACCTCAATCTGCAGGGAACTGTATCGAATATTGACAAAGGCTTCACCAGATCTCAACTTCACCTTTCCACGTATACCTTTCATGTCAGATTTCTTAAACACACTCTGCTTGGAGGTGATAACCTTTGAGGGTTTATAAATTGATGTTATCACAAACTTCGGCCACCCTATAGCCACCAGTAAAAACGATCGAATACCTATCTTTCACCAGCTTATCTATATTCTTTCGATGACAAATAGAATCTTAATAGAATTTCAGAAAATTCGGGCCGTTGCATCGGCTGCCTTAATCACTTTCATGGTAGCAGCACAATTAGTACATTTCTTGTACTTCGCTTCTGCAGAGATTCAGGTACATTTTTGATCAATTTCCAAATATTCTATTCAGAAATTTCAATGTTGAATGCCACTGCACACATGTGCTAGAACTTGTTACTCGAGTTTTAAAGTGTTTGTTCGCTTTTTTGCCATCAAATTTAATTTGGTGAACTTAATTTTCCCAGGAACAATTTTTCGACGTTTCGGCTTTCCTCTTTGGGATCTGGATTAACTTACTAGGCCTCGTTGCTGGCTGTTTTATCGTGAATTCTATTATACGCATTTTTAACGTGAGCTATTCTATGCTAGGTTAATTCAATTCGCTACGTTCGTTGCAAACTTTTGCTTTTCTACTTCGTTTCTGTTTCTAGAGAGTTCCATCTATAAGCCCTGTGCTAACGCGAATGCATCAGCTTCCTTACATTAGCTCCTTGATGTTTGATCGACGGTGTCAAATAAGGTATGTGAACAGATTACTTCCTCGCAGTGCTAATTTTGCTGTGCCGATTTCTGGATCGGTAATGTAACCCTATTAGAGCTGTCCTTTTGGTTACTGTGGCGATATCGCTGTTGATGTGGTATGGTAGCGACGATATTGTTGTGAAACAGGTCACTATACCAGTGAAGGTATCATTCATTTGAATAATTGGAAATTTCAGAGCATGCTTGTATTTCTTGAGATTCTCATAACTATTCGATGCTCCTATGCTGAACGGATTTGTAGTGGTGGAATTTAAAATTTGCCCGACTTTCCGACAAGCTCGTTTGGGCAAGCTCAAGAGCTTTTCGTTAGAGAGTTTACCTGTCACACTTGTCACACAACTCGGACATAACAACTTGACAAGATGCAACTCAGACGAACTCCAACTCCAGAATTTCCAACAAGCTACTTACCTCAATTCCACCAAAACCGAATCGTTGTTCACTTCGGAGATAAAGGACCGTAAGGCTGGCTGGTCGCCTCATGTCCCTCAATGCTTTGTACCTTTGGGGTAATAGGTGCGATACTGTCTTCATGGGCGGAATCGTGCATTTACCATCATGCCCATAATCAACATGTTTTTCTCGTCTGTGCTTGCAATACGGTGCAACCAAGCTGTTCCCTCCCCAAAAAGGTTCTTTTACACGAACGCGTAATTGTCTCCCAGTTTCTCTAGTTAGCAAACACCTCCTGTCAAACAGGAAAGCTGGTTTACCGCAGCGTTTTGTACACAGCCTTCTACTTTTCCATATGCTTAGATCGTTTAATTCCATGGGGAATTCCGTTCTTAGAAATGATTTTTAACCAATCGATGTTCAATGTTGGTTCATGATAAGTGAGCCAAGAGGAAGTCATCGGCTATATCGGCTCTTTTGACAATCGGGCACTGTTTTATAGCTGATCTGATGTAAGTAATGGCCGAAGACAAACTTCTTTTCAGTTTTGCCTGAAAAAAAACTTGTTTCCTTTGTCTATCATGCTGGCGTGCCGCGTATCCGCTCACGCCGTGCACCCTTCAAGCTAGTCATTTGATGCGCTAATCTTCTAGATTCTTTTCGGTAATGATTACGTACGTGCTTGCTTGTAAAGCTGATTTGTACATGTTTCGTGGTACTGCGCGTGCGACAGCTCTGAGGTGTGCCGACCTTGCGTGAATGAAATTCTAAGAACACTTCTCTCTGTACTACTTCTGATTGTGTGCTCTCTGATAATCCGTACCTGCCGTACCTGAGTATTCAGGAAGGTAACCAACACGCAGTGATATAGGATAATATTAGGAATTGTTGCGATTCCTACTTGGTTTGAAGTTTATTGGCCTGAGTTGCGAGTAGTTAAGGGTCGAGAGGAGTTGAGTATGTTTGTGAGAGCGATGAACCTGTCGAAACGTCGAGCAAAATGTATCTTCTGCCGTCAAGCACCGGCTCGACTCAGGAATTTTCAATACTTATAAGACGAGAAATCCCTAGGTTTCGAGAAAGGCGAGCACAGAAGTTACTTAAGGATTTTGAGATTCTATTAGTCAACCCTTCGGTAAATCAGAGACTACAAGCAGACACTCTTGGGAAAGTGCTCTGAGGGTTAATTTAGGAGTTAGAGACTTTAGAGATNAGATGAGATAAATAGTCTGAGGCTTCTGATACGTCAAGGCTTTGAATAGTTTATTGGTTTCTTCATCGGACTGACTCGTTTGATAGTTGTGAGAGAATGCCAAGACCAGCTATTAAAATGGCCAAAGACTCTTATGATCTCATCTTAATCTTATGTTTCAATGGGCTGGTTTATATTCATATGCGACTGGTTCTTTCTAGAATTTCTCTGGTCTGAATGGATCTGTTAAAATAGCGCTCTTGTCTGACATCCATGCTGGTGCAACTGTGCGAAGGAAGCAAGTAAGAGATAATTTCTTCCTAACTATGAGGTTTTGCAACTGAATACATTTCCACTTCTTAAAAGAGCTTATTACTTGAAAATATAGGGTATATTGAGATGGGAGAAAAGCATAGTAAAAGCTAAGTCGAATTTCTTTCTATCAAAATCACTCTAAAGGGTATTGAAGTGTTCCTGTTTGAGTTTGAAGCTACTGCAAATCGGCTTGTGATGACCGCTGGGTCGAAAGCGGAGATTTTGTAATTTAAAAATTAATTCTTTGAGTAATTTTCAACACCACGCGAGTCAGTTTTCATTTATTAGCAAAAACTGTAAGCATGCTTCAGTCAAAACCCAGTGATAGGTTTATCAATGACTTTGAAGTATCTGTACCTGACAGCTTCTGGTTAAATTAGATAGATTCACTCTTTTGGATAGGTTGCCAAAGTTGCCGACAAAGTTCGTGGTCTCAACGTCGATGCGGTGGCATTGGTAGGCGACATTGTTGACGGGCCGCTAAAACATTTAGCAAATCGCGTAGAGCCACTCTGGTACGTTTCGCGTTTATTTGGTCCAGTCGCTGTCCAATGCACAGCGCGAACATTTCTCGTACTTCGAAGTCGCGAGTTTGATTGAGCGTGAGCTTATTTTTCAGCCCGCATGTGCAAGTATCGTGCATGGTTATTAGTGGAAATAATCGTTGAAACTGTTTTCCAGACATTATCTTTTTCTCACCTCTTCAATTTATCTCAGTTACTAGCAGTAACAAACTCTTGCTAACAGTTGGGAAAGTGGCAGGGCTCTTCAAATCTGATCTTATCATATTGTTAGGGGCCCATCTGGAAAAGGATTCGGGTCAAGAACATCGGACCAACAGCCGAGCACGGAGAGTTTCGTGGTCACAAACCTATCCCTTCGGACAGTCCTTTGCTATTTCAATGAATGAGATCTGTTTTCGAGTTGACGGGAGAATAAGACTATGGCTTCAAGAACATGAGTATCAAGTTAATTTTGTCTTGGGCTGAGAGTAGATAGCGGAGGGAATGCCTAGAGGTAAAATTGGAGACAAGGAAGACAGCCAAGCAGAAACAGGATTAAGAGGACAGTCAGTTTAAGGATGAGCATCGAGTCGATAGTCCGGTTTCAAAGACTGCGATACAATGCCAGCTTTTTGTATAGAAGTTTTCGAGATTCGTTTTTTCACGAAGTTCTAGTTAATAGCTAAAATCACTTCTGTAGCGGTCAAATTCATTGTAGACTTGACTTCTAGCTGTCTACCAACATTTTCCTATCGAATCAATCTTTTCTGAATGCTAAAATTTTCAAGTTCCTCGAAAGATAGTTCATTTAATCTCCATTGTCTTTTGAACATTCTCGTCGGACATAGAGAGTTTGTTTACAACTTTGAATGTTATGAGGTGAAAGTTTGGAGGACTACTCGATTGGGTGAGAAAAAGTAATGTGCGGAAAACTGTTTCAGTGAGACTAACTTTTGATAGCCACGAGTGAGTTTTTTGAAATCTTTTGAAATTCGTCTCGAAGGATGGACATCGAAATATCTTTTTTTTTTGACTCTCCTTCTGATATATCTTTTGTGTTTGGGAATGTTATTTGTCGATTTCTTAATTTCTAAATATTTTCTAATACCGCTGATTGATGTTCCAGGAGTGATCTTAAGCGGCATCACACGTATTTTGTTTCGGGAAATCATGAGTATTACTATGGTGATGCCATGGAATGGTTCGCGGAATACGAAGCTCATGGAGTTCGAGTACTCAATAATAGGTAATTCTTCGGTCACGTCTCAATCTACCTTATCGGATTTGTTATGATGTTTCGCATAAAACTCTTGGTAACGATGTTGAATATTGTCGCATTTATTTGAAAGAAGTGGTTTTTCATCAAGTTAGTTACCTGACCATCGCAATGAAGCCATATTGCCTCGAATTGACTGAACTGGAGTGAACTTTGAGAGTGAGGTTCAGTTTTGCCATTTCAGGTGCGAGATGTTTCATGGCATCTGCATTATCGGTGTGAATGACGTTTCAAGCAACAAATCGGGGTTTGTGACTTTCACCTTCTTTTCTTCTTTTTTCGAGCTAATTCAAGTATATCATTGTGGTTACGTGAAAGTTGCAGAATAATCGGCCATCACATGAATCTCCCAGAAGCGATGCGGAACTGTACCCAAGACTCTTCCCGTCTTCTACTGACCCACAATCCAAGTAGCTTGTCTAAGTTTTCTGCCAGCGACTTGGCCAAAATTGATGTTGTCTTGTCAGGTATGTTCTTTCATATCCCGTTTCTTAGTTTTCGAGTTGAGTATGACATGAACCAAATTCCAAGCACACTCGAACATGCAGAATTGCTGTCTTATGAGGTGCCGCTTGAGTAATAGGTTTTTGAATCTGCTAGTCGGCATCTCTTTGTTGTCCACCTTCAGGCGGTCCGTTGCTTGCCCTGTTGGACTGCGCACTGTGTCAGGAAATTTTGTCTCGAAGCTTAAAGATCACGATGTAGCTGGAAAGGGTGGTTTGATTCGAACGGTGTTGAGTGCGATGAGTCGTTTGTATGATCGACAGCCCTTCTGATAGTCGTTTCGCATCTCCCAATTGCAACTTTCCTACGAGCTCTGGATAATCAGTTTGTTTGAAGAGGGACACACGCTGGAGTTCGACTACAGTGGCATTCGAATGTTATTTGACGAGCCTAGCGATTGACCAGAGCTCTGAAATTTTCATCTTGTCAATCTGAGTTAGAACCGTGAACCTTCCTGAAGAGGACCTAATATCAGCCTGGTCCAAAATTTGATCCCTGGTTCGTTATTGCGTGTCTTCCTGCCGCTACACGCTTCTGCCGTCTCTAACATCCCTACAGTAGCCAATACTCCAATTATTGAACCAAATATCCAATCACATTGTGTTCTACGGAATTTGAAATGTTCCCTGCATGGACGATATCCACATGATACCACAGTTTTGCTAATTTTTTCAGGTCATACTCACGCAGGGCAGTTTTATGTAGTTGCGCCAGTAACTTGGTTGCTTTTTCCATATTTGTATGGTCTCTATGATATTGGTCATGGTAAACTGTTCGTGTCAGCCGGAACATTATATGGGGTATTGCTTTTCACCGCTTACGTGTAAGTTACTTCTGTATTTTAAGTTTAGGCAATTTCAGGGACCTCCTATGAAAATGTTGTGGATGTCTGAAATTTGGATTGTCCATCTAGTGAATGATACATCTCAAGTTGCTGACGTACTGTGAGCTACCATAACCTAGTTAAGTAGACTTTTATGCTGTTTAATATATGAATGTCAGTTGTGACTGATTTTTACGGTCTTTCGCCTGGAAAATTGTCTGTTTAAGATTTGTTGTTCATTTTTTTTGGTTGTGTAAAGATGTGCACGATTCTCTTGGTCTAACTAGTCAGTTGGTTGTTGAACACTCGTTCAACTCTAATAAAATTTTCCCTCGGTCCTTGTATTTTTGAGAATCGTTGAGATTTCACAATATCTAATCTTATTGAAGTGTTCTATCATTTATGAACTATCTTTTCAGCTGATTCTTTGACTGTTCACAATGATGAAGGTGTTTTTAGGGTTAAGCGGCATGTCGATTCTGGCGGAACCGCGTCGTAGGCAACGGCTAAGCGTGGATCCTCAGAATGTGCAGTGGAAGAATGATGTTCAAAAGATTTCTCGGAAACTGATGGAACGGATGGGATGGTCCGATGGTGACGGGCTGGGGAGGAACTGTCAGGGTAGTTCCTCTAACGTGAAATTGAAGGCAAATTATACAGGAAAAGGTAAGTGAGAGACAGTCACTTTATGCCGAACGGTGTAGGAAAGTAAATGATGTAAATGTGGCTCAAGTGCTGAGTGACTCTTTTGGGTTTACATCGTTTTTGGGGAAGGCTATCAAATGCAATCCAATCTTGCGGTTACATGGCGTTTGGACTCATTTTCTATAATACATCACGGTCAATGGCTATGGGGTGATACAAANTTGGTCTGACAATAATTACCAGATGGCTTCCATTGGCAGTCGTTGAAGTCAAAAGCCCAATCAAATGCCTCCAATGAATGGGAAGAGAAATAGGATAACGGCTTATTCCAAGAAAATAATTTAATACTGATTAGTTCATGCTTTTTTATATGCAGTGACCTTTTTGAACGGCAAGATTTCAAAGCTGGGGAATGCTGCTGATCTAGCTATCTTCCTGACCAAACAATACTCGTTTTCTTGTGAAGCTTTGATATTGAAGGTCTTGGAGCTGATAAGCTGGCGTCATATGATAGTACTTGGATTGGACATCATGACGATTTTGCCGATTTACTCAATGCTCTCAACAAGAATAAGGAACAGGTTGGTGAATTCCTTATGCTGTCGGAGTTCTTTCTCCTTTTCTCTTTAGTGTTGTCCCGCGCCGTTCTCATGCAGATATTTCTGTGTTTTGTGGTTTTTCAACGGCAGCCTTACAAGTCTTTTGGATAGGCAACAAAGTGTAGAATTTTTTTTTTCCTGATCCGTAAGAATAAATATTTTCTTGTTTCAGAAGGCAACGACTGACGAAGAAAAACAGGAGCGAGCTAAGAAGATCTCATTGGAATTGAATAGCAAAAGTTTGCGAAGAAGGATTCAGTGAGTACCTTTTCAAAGGTGCTGAGTAAAGCAGCTAGGGAATACCCTCGAAATTTTGTAGCACACACAACCATGATTCCTAAATCTCTGTACGACGTCTAGTTTCTTTCCGATATCGAGTAAATGAATGTAATCGAAGTTTTCCAGCTACCAAAAGTTCACTCGTGCCAAGGATATTTCAAATTTTACGGAAAACGATCGAGCGGCTGTGTTGGGAATCGGTTTGAGTAAAACCAAAAACATCAAGGAGGTCAAAATGGAAGAGCCCGTTGAAGAGAAGGAGGAAAAGAGTGTTGAGTTGAAGTCGAATACTACTGTGAGCACCTTGTCAGTTGCCGAGTACTTCGCTGCGAAGATGGCTGCACTGAAAGCCAAAAAGGAGGGGCCACAAAGCCCAACACAGGAGGTAGGTATAAAACAAGGGTGTTCCCACTTCCAAGTCAATTGTGTACGAAAGAAGTGGCGTTTTTCGAGGAGTTATTGCTATTACCCTACTAGGATTTCACATGGGTTACGCCATTTTTTAAATCGAAATTTTTCCTATACAATTCTATGTCTTCGAATCATCGGATACCGTTCAAAAAGATTCCTCTGCTCTGAAATGTTTGTTACACGGACAGTTGTCATAAGTGAGATGTCAAGCTTTTGGTTTGTGTCGATGAAAATCAACCAAATTGGCTGCTAACCCGATTTTTTTCTCCAAAGCAAGCAAGCATCTAGGTAGTTATGTGCCGCCACCTTAGTGACAGCTCTTCCTAACAAGTACCAGCGACTGTCCAATAGACCTTTTGTTTTTTTATAATTGATCTCCCCTTTAGAGTTCGAAGGTGGTTCGTTGGGTCATAGTGGAACAATACAAGCGAAAAAGTTTCTGCCGATGTGTTTAAGGACATAAATTACACTAATGATTGATTTCGTAGGCTATTCAGTAAAAAGTAAATTGTGAAGTGATATCTTAATTTAGTTTGGCTGGCCACCCAATAATGTTGTCTTGAAAGTTTGCCTAAACGACAGTTCAAATAAAGGGAAAACCTATATTCAAATTGTGTATGAAAAAAATTTTGACTGATACTTAAAGAAGTGTGAAACGTAATCTACCATGGAAATGTTAAGAAGAGTTTGTTATTAAGTATACGATATTAATCTGTAGGAAAAAGAGATTGAGATTACTGCAGGTTTGGCTAATTTTCGTCAACTCGACCTCTTACTTCACATGATTGGGTATTAACCTTTGCGTAATTATTTTATAGAAGCAGGGAACTCGTTTTGAAGTGCAGATGAATTTCTTTCAAATAGTATGCTGTATGATTTGAAATTCTAGAAGCTCACGAGAAACTTCAATTTTTATGAAAAATAAGGTTTATTTATACAGCAGCTTTGAATTTTACAACACATCCCATATCATAATAGAATTCACACACTAGACTATTTTCAAAGTAAGCCGTACGCATGGCGCATACCGGAAGATTGGAGTTTGTATAAGTATTACTTTTTTGTACTAGTCATTAGTATTGGATGGGAATAGTTATACGCGAAGACTTCACTCTTTTCGGGGTTTCATTCTCATTCAAGCCGTTGGTCCTTTTGGGCGTAGATTTTACCGTCGTACTCCACGAGTATCAGAGTAACATGATGTTAGGGAGCACGGCCGTAAAATCAAGCTCGGATTAGCGGCTCAAACGTTACCTTGGCCATTATTGCCCGCCTATGTATTCCTCTCGGAAAGTCTGTCTTGTTCTAAAAGTTATGGAGATTAATTATCTATGGTTGAGTTGGAGAAGATGTTTAAATATAGGCGTTAAAATCTGCGTTTTAGGTAGATGTCGAGGTGAAATCCGAAATGGTAGTTAAAGAAGAGGAAGAAAGTGAGGGCAGTAGTTCTAGAGAAAGGAAGAAGAGGAAGAAGATGATAAGACTAGAAGAGTCCTTACGATATGAAGCGCCATCGGAAACATGTGAGGTCAAAGTCGAAGTTGTTGAAGAAGAACAGCCGAATGAAGAAGAAGATGTGGAGTTGCGGAGGCAAAAGAAAAGGGAAAGAAAACTGAAAAGACGTCAAGAAAGAGCCAAACTAGAATTGGAGGTACGGCTTAGCTTTGTTCCACAAGTTGTCTGCTTACAAAGGTTCATCATATTATTTAAAGGAAACCTCTTTGTGCCTCTTTAATAGGAAAAGTTTCTACAGTAAACAGACGTAGTGATGGTCTCTCCTTCACCAACATTTTGACCAGTAGAATAAGAGGAGTGAAAGGCGGTGTAGTGTCTCGAACTTGAGCAGAAAGTTCACATCTGCATAAGAATCAGCATTTCAACCCTCAGGCTACGTAGTTTCTTAGCATGAGATAAGCTCACTGGGAGCCTCAATCTCGCTTTAACTGAGCGTCATAAGCTCTTAGCACTCATTGTAAGGACGTAGAGAGTTGCAATGCCAGTTAAATCCGAGACACTCTTGCCTATTTTCCTACGTCGGCTGATTAGTTCAAGACATGTTTGGGAGGATAAAAGCGATGACTTGTACATCGGTTGATCACCAGTAATTTTATGTAGGACACATGCACACCACTACATATACTACCTCTTCCATTTTGAATGAAACTCGAACACGGTGCGCATCACTAAACGAGATTGACTGGTGCCAAAAGACTTGGAAAATTGAATTTTTGCTTTCTATCTCCCATTTAAGAATGCTGTAATGGAAACAAAACAAGAAGAAGATAGTGAGGATGGGAAAGTCGAGGCACCAGTAAGTAAGGAGAGTAGAAAGAAAAAGAAGCGCCCTATGGAAGATGAAGGTGAGCTGATGATAACCGATTTTGAGAACTTTGCCTCCTTAAAGAAGATAGCAGCCTCTCGAAATGCTTGTTAGCTCTGCCAAATATTTTCAGGTGATTCTTTCGTTACTGAAGAGTTAGAAGTTGAAGAAGGAAGGAAGAAGAAAAAGAAGAGCAAGAAAAATAGACAGGCGTCAGAGGAGTAAATACTCTCGAGAAGGGACCTCATTTCCTCGTTCTGGTTTGCATCTGTAAAAGCACATCCTCTCATTAATGTTCATAGCAACTTATGGCAGTGTTATAAGATTTCCAAGGGGCTGCTTCTCCCAGGAAACTACCTGATTGTTGTATTGTTATTGTTTTTCATTGTTTTTAGGTACAATTCCACTTGATTACTTATTTGTTGACCATGCAGTTAGGTCAATACACGCGAAATTCCCTTTGAACTTCTCGGCTGTTACAAAATCTCTAGCCTGTCCAGTAGCTAATACTAAATTTACACTTATTTTGAACATTTATAAACCTTATTAATGACTAGATTCGAAATGATTGAACCCTGATTGAGCCTCTAAGAAAGTAATCCATTAGGACAGCGATCGTACCCTAGCAGCAATGGATCATCACCCGAAGAGAGACACTCTGAGATCACAGTGTACCAACAGTCGTAAGCCTGAAAAATATTGAACATCGATTACTGTTGATAAAAATTTGTTAGCGAATTGTACTTTGTTGAATTTTCAAGTATCTAAGGTAAAACGCTGTAGATCATACCTCTAATCCTCCATGTCGTGCAAACTTCCGTGCAATCCATTCCCTATTATAGTACGTGGTATCATAGTAATGTCCAGGATCCGCTAGCAAAGTAGCGATAACTAATCGAGATGTTTGCGGCTTTCTGAAAAACAATAATCTCTAGTCAAGTGAATGTGGATGGAGCCTGAGTTTGTTGCCTATTTTTTGACGAGTTGGCCCTAGTGTCACGGAGAATACCTAGTTCGTATTGTCCATGCGTCTCCTCCCTATCAATTAGCTTCAGTTTCGACACTCGCGCTCACCCTAATTTCTAAAACTAATCGACGGGGAAAAGGTGGAAAGTGAATATAATAGCTCAAATACGATAGTGTGGCTTATTCAACCCTTTCATAATTACGACCCCTTTTCTTGAGGAACAAATTGCGACTTTTCCCCTCTAATGGAGATCCCAAGAGAAATCATTGAAAAAGCCACCCAAGAAATCTGAACGCATATGGTAATAGAATATGGGTTCTAGTTGATTATTTGCTAGGGACCGTTCACCTGATTGTTTGAAGAATTGCAGATTGACCTACAGAAAGTTTCTAGAGGCCGTCAGGTGCCTCAACATTTGTAAAGTGGGACGCTGCTCGCAAAGGCAGGAATAAAACGATTACATCGTCTTTATTCCTTGCTTACGAGCTCTTCCTTTTACTTCTAAGTATTTATGTATATAACTCTGTACTCTGTTTAACACTCTTCTAGTTATCTAATCTTATCTTGGCACTTCGCGGGAAGGCCAGGGATGGATCAGAACAATAGATCGAACAGGAAAGTGAAAGTTGGATCGGTGAATTCCTATGGAAACTTTTATACTTCTGGGCAAATAGAAGTTGATTTTTTAACCTTGTTAGCTGCCAGTGCTACTCTATGCACTCCCGAAGAGCCTTTAACTATCCTTATTGCAGTGGAAGATCTGGTCAGCTTTGCAAAGCAGAAGACGAAGTGAGAAACTACCAAAAATTATGAAAGCGATGAAAAGTGAAAAGAAAGCGGCTGGTGACCAGTTCGTATCAAAAATGCTAGCAGTTGGGAGAAAAGTTGTGTTACCTACTAGTTAATGGAATCAACATAACGTCTGTTAAAAGTCTATAATTCTAATTCACAACCAAACCGTGCTTGCTCACTTACACCGCTGTCGCTGCTATGTGCATTGATGTGAGTAGATTTACTCCACTACTGGTACCACCGGATGCACCCTAAAAAAAGGATTACGGTAATGCATCGACAAGAATGTATATGCATGTATATACATATATGCATATCTTAATCTGCATCTACATGGAATATACAGTAATATTAAGTATGGTGAGGTTGCCATGGATAGCAAGGCTCTTTAGAAACAGTGACCCCCTCGAAATTCCAACCTGCTCACGAAGTATCCGCATTGCAGCAGTGGCTGCCACATCGGGTACTTTCACAACTCGGTCAATAACGGCGGCATCCATGCTGTAATTAGTCTTTCAGGAGAACTTTCTAGGTAAAACAGATAGGGTCTATTCCAACTACAGAACAACCAGCGCTTACCTCGTTGTCTCCCCTCTGCGAGCCACTCCCATTGGCCCGTAGCCTATTCCAGCCATACCTGGTTCTACCCAGAGGCCAGCTCCAGATTCGTTTTTAAATCTGAAATCACTCTCAGAAGCAACTCATTTTGAGCTCTACATTATTTTCCAACTTCTGTGGTCGAACTAGCATTTGCACAACCATTTGCACATTTGATCTATTGAAGGAACAGTCCACGACAAGAATGGTTTCTGACAATGAGATGTCTCCCTGGTATGAACCTTCAACCCCCAAGATAGCAGAAGGAACGCTATTGAGTCGTGAAACGACTAGAAAAGGAAAGGGCTTCACAAGGCTCCCAAAATCGGCTCAGACGACGTACACATCCAAAGGCGGACGAGTTATCACGGCATTGTAGAGGCCACAGAGTCACACCAATCGCAACGGGACACCCACGTTGCACGCAGGCACTGTAGCCAGCTCTACGCAATGGCGCACACATAGACGCCTGACCCAAATACTCCTTCCGTGCAGCTATTGTTGTCACATTCTCTCCAATCTCTAATTTCACTTTTTCAAGCCTCATACTTCTCTGAATACCCTGTTCTCTAGCACTATCCAGAACGATCACTTACATTGTTCGTCTAAAACTAGATATCGTTAACTGTGCCTTAAAGGCCAGTTTTCGACGGGTGATTAAGTAATAGTACAGAATAATAGTACATATAATAGAACAAAAATAACGAATAAAACGTTATAAACGGCGTATTTACAGTTTACAGTACAAGGCTCCAAAAAATCAGGGTTGGAAGAGATTGTGATGGAAAAAAGGCGTGAAAGAGGGGTTTTGCAGCTGTTCGCAACGACTGCAATTGCATACAGCTTACTTAATAGGCGCTGAATCGGATTTAATCCTCTCTTACTATTCCGCTGCACTGTGGACATGCTGATGCATCTAAGCATCCAATGGCTCCGAAGAAATAATTTCTACACACTTCATCTTGAACATCCCCTCACCACTTGGCGATCAGCTGACTGGATACTCAACGCGTGGGTCCCGGCAAGAATAGCGCAGCCTGCATCGCCTCGGCATCTTTTCTAACATAATTATCGGTCAATGGGCGTGGATATCGACGAATCCGGTAATGGTGCTCCGGTTATGCCCTATCTATTGAGTTCTTTGGCCTGACAGCGTCCCTTGCGTTACCCTTTCGGGCCGCTAGGTAACTGTAAGAGGAAATCTCAAAACTATTTTTATCGTGAACTGTGCCTTTAATGCTACGATGGTTTATCAACTGTTGAAGGTTTTTTGACTGCGAAAGAAATGATGCCCAACCTTCCATACATGACATAATCGTAATAGATAGAAAACTGCGTATCAGCCAGAACAACTTCGGTATTGATGCCGTATTTTTTCACATATCGGCCAACAGACGATATTGTTCCACCTGTAAAATGACGGAAAGTTAGAGACTGTCCTGCCATGTCATCCTAATTAGTGCAGCGTTTTCCCCAAGCAGTAAAGCATTTTCCTCTGAAGTGAAACCTACACATAACCCTCACAAACATTTAGAGACGGTAACTCATGACTAATGTAATACGGCAAAGTCCATAAGACCATCTGAGAGGTAGTTAGCCCAGTGCACAAGGAAAGCACTCTGGATTACTGTGTGTCGTACTGTAGAGCGGGAGGACTCTTTTAACCATGGTCAGCCACGAACTCTGGTAGGCCACTGTCATCATTCGACTACTGCATCATTCCATCTTCATCTCGACGCCCTCGCCCGACCCTTGTCGTCCTTCGCCCTGCCGTTCGCACTCTTCTGCACCTCCGGTCGCAGCTCTACTGGACTAAAAAGCACCTGACCATCGTCATCCATTACTGGTGCTGTCGCCGGCAACTTCACGACGCAAGAAACATCTGAAGAATTGGCTTGTAATCTACTGGGATGGACCTGGATGCAGCAGTACCGCAAGGAGGTTGAGAAGATTGGATGGTCCTACTTTGGAGATAGCAGGACCGTAGCGGAGCGCAGGTTGCAGTGTGATTTATGTTTGTATGTCATTGTTAATATTTTGATCGGTAGGTGGCTTCTCTTAGGTCCCTTATCTTCTCTTGCCGAGTATGATCAGTTCTTGTCACCGAGAACCTACGATCCTGTCATATCCTACATCACTTATTGAAAGGCTGTGGTTCCACTGTTAGCACGAAATGTTTAATCCTACCAAATTTCAACGCTCTTGGTCCCCGTAAACAGGAGTTATGTTCCCATGCTGCCTCCTATACTCCTGCCAATTTGAGCTTTCTTGGTCCACGGGAACAGGAGTTATGAATTTCCGTACAATTCTTCCTTATCAGTTTCTACGATACGTGTATTCAGTATAGTTTCACACCAAAGGAAAATGAGACATGACATCTTGTTGCAAACTGGAACCTGATAAAAATAACAAGCTTGTGCGCCGTAACCAGCATAAAACCGTGCAGCTATGTACGACTGACTCCTTACACCTGAACTGTAAACGAACCGGTGCCAGCAGCATGAACGAAGTAATGCGGTACTTTCACGTCTTGTCCTACGTCGGATTCAAGTTGTACAATAATTTCGTGGAAGAGATTTGCAGACTCAAGAGGAAAATCGCCACCTGCAAATAAAAGATTTGATCAGGAATCCTTGAAGACCTTTATAAATGATGGCCTTCAAGTCTGCTGTGGTCCTGGACCTACTCTCATGGAACTCCTCTGCCTTATCAGCGTTACCGAATTGGTTCATAAAGAATCCACCGTTCTTCTCTGCTAGCGATCGCGCATGAATTAACCTAGAAGAGCTGTCATTCTGGAAACCGAAAGGTAATGAAAATGGGTACAGGTAGAAACGAACAATATGCATATTATTAAACCTTTCTGATAACGGCACTTTAACAACTTCTCCACCATACTCTTTGATATGTTTCACTTTGATTTCTTCGATAGTGTCAGGCACCTGGAAAAAATGTCGTCAACTTCTTCTTTGTTTCTTGTTGTCGGAAAGAATCTTTGAGGTCCAATTGAATGATTTTGAAAACGGCTCTGGAGTTGATTGTAAAGGAGACAATCAGAATGAATGCGAACAGTGTGCTATACCGATATCTGACTGCGCCTGTACGTCTCCTCAGCCCTAGTTCTCTTTCACAGTGTTGTTTATAAATTATTCCACGCACAATTACTAACATCTGCTTTCCAGAAGGAAAATTGGTCGGGACAACTAATCACTTCAACCTACTGAGGCTCGATCTTGGGCTTAACGCGCTAATAGCGCACTGATAGACAGCGAACTGAGTGTGAGAATCGCCGCACGGTGTTAGCGGATCCATGCCGCAGCGAAAAAATGGGGGCCGGCCGTTAACAATGATCGGCGATGATTTGTACTAGAGCAAAACGAGCACTTTTGCAATGATTTCGCAACATTACGTTGTTTACCGACAGTGAGCCTACCTGAGTGGGAGTCGGACTGTTCGCCGCGCTCGCCGCATCCCATCGCGCGCTGAAGTCGCAGTCGCACACTTAAGATACGGGTGGTCCCGCGAAACAACTGTCGCTTGTCGTGGGGGATCTGTATAATACCGCTATCCAGATAGCCTCCCCACTTGCCGAACTGGCGTCTATTTTCAATGTGACCTATACATTGTGTTAGTCTACAACCCATCACATACATCCTCAATACACGCTGAATTTCTTCGACAGCGGTTATGGCGACTGCGGCTCGCACTCTGGTCTCGCCCTCCGCCACACAGTACATACTACTGCTCTGGATGGGGTCCGGGAACATCTCCCCGAAAACGGCGTCGCGCACGCCGCACCCGCCGCGTATCGCAGGATTGCGATAGAAGATTGGAGCGCGCAATTTGTGAGGTAGGGAGTCCTTTAATTATTTGAATTGGCTGGCCGCTCCCTTCAATTCCAACGCGGTATTGATCGTCGCTAATACAGGAGGAGTTATTCTAATTAAACAAGTCTAATATACATAAAAAACAAGAAAAAGGAAGATAAAAAACGATCAAAACCAATAAAAAAGAAAGGCAACCAACGGAAAATATTGCGTCATATCGATTGGCGGGNCAGGATTGCGATAGAAGATTGGAGCGCGCAATTTGTGAGGTAGGGAGTCCTTTAATTATTTGAATTGGCTGGCCGCTCCCTTCAATTCCAACGCGGTATTGATCGTCGCTAATACAGGAGGAGTTATTCTAATTAAACAAGTCTAATATACATAAAAACAAGAAAAAGGAAGATAAAAAACGATCAAAACCAATAAAAAAGAAAGGCAACCAACGGAAAATATTGCGTCATATCGATTGGCGGGGGGCGGGGGCGGGATAAGTACGGTAGTTGCAGTGACATTTGCCGCATGCGGCAAGGGAGAATGCCGCAATCGGGGAGAAGTTCCGTTACCCCTCTGGATGCAGCAATACAAGACCGTTCAATCTTCTCAGAACCCTCCTGTTCATCCCCTGTTCATTGGTCATGGGAAGCCTGGCACAGTGAACCAGACTAGCTCGGGCGTCGACGACACCTGCATAGTCCACCAAGTCTCACGCCCCACCCTCTTTGACCATGACAGTGAAAGTCGTGTCGGTCCCAGCAGTGTATGCCTCCCCCTGATCCAGGTTCCGTAGCTATTTCAAATTCTGTACATTTTGTTCAGATGGGAGGAGCACATCAACTGTGAATAGCCAGTGATGGAAACAGCTCCACCTACTGAGAGCCTTGCGGAAAATTGATGTGCTATTGAGATACTTACAATAGCTGTGAAGGGCACGTTTAGAATATTGCACATATAGGCGAGAGAAGCGGCAGTGTTCCCTGAGGACGCTTCGAATACTGGCGTTCCTGAAATATCGAAAGTTACGCAATCCAAAGTGCGAGGTAAAACTGTTACAATGGACACTGATTTACCTACCTTCTTTCACATGACCTTCTACCAAAGCCCACATGATGAGCGACCACGCGTAACGATGTTTCAGCGAACCAGACCGAGATGCTGATTCATTTTTGAACAGGATGTCCACGTTTTTCTGCCCGATATACTGAAATAAAGCTCGCTGGTTTGTAGAGTTCTAAGGCTTAAAACGCTATGGTAAATGTTACTGCTACTGACAGTTTATTGATATTTATTTGGACATCGGTCAACACCCAACAATCTGGTTCTCTTTTATCAACCAAGTTTCTTTGACTGAAGCCATCAAGAAAATCATTTTTACCGCCTAAATCGAAACAATACTTCTGTTCCGTCTTCGCTGGTTCTCTAATGATTCATACTTATCATCTCACGCTAATATTTTGTTGTAGCTAGTAGCTCAACAAAATTTGGTCTACATCCCAGAATCTTCCTGGCTTACGGTTTCAGATTATCTGGCAATTCTGGAATGCATACCATTTGATTATTCTCTTCAACACTGAAATTTGAAACCATGTGGCAACACCTCAACACTGCGCTCTATGCTTGCGTAAAACCTTCGTCATATACTTGAAGTTAGTGAGGTGTTTGCAATGCCCAACACGACGTCTTTGTTGGAAAGAGAAAAAGGTTCTTTTCCTTCCAATAATGTAGTTTGAATGGGGATTTGGATGATCGCTGGACGGAAATTCTAGGTGGCATATCCACAACAACATTTGCCCCTCATTTTGAATAGGAACTACCGCCATGAAGGTGCATTAACTGTTAACCTTGTTTTCTACGCTACTGCTAGCACATTTTTTGTTGGAGTAACGCCTGATATCATTTCCATTACCATGTGGACAGTTTTCCATCGAGAGGTTTCTTCATCTTGCACGCTTTATTATTCTGCCCATCTTCTTCAATTCTGGTATGGTAGAAAGAAAATAATTTAGACGGACTTAAAGGCACAGTTCACGATAATTTTGGGGTATCTGGTTTTTGACGGAAAAAGATAGGTACGGCACACAGTTGTACAATGGTAAAGCAGAAAGCGCGAAAAACGACGACTAAAAAGAAATGAAAAGTTCCTAAAAGAAGAGAAAAGGGGGGTTGGACGAGTTTCACAGCGAAAAATTGGCGAATTTACGGGCGAGTAGACGAATGCGACGTAATGTCTGCAATTGCACACAACAGACCCAAACAGCTGATTTTGGCTTCTTTGTTGATATTATTTATTCTACTGCTGATATTAAGCTGAGTTATTGTGCAGAATCAATTTTCGACCTTTCGACGACGGTTGAGAGTAATTAATTAGAACAAAATAGAGTAGAATATTAGTCGGATAGCAGGAATACAGCCGAATACTATTACCAATAGGAGACGATCGATCAGCTTATGATTTTTCACTAGTGTTGCTCCAATGCGAAAGTGGTGAAGGACAATTAGATTTCGTAGTCAGCCTAGCGAGGGCACATATGGTATCAGAGGGTGCCGCGAACTCATACCATGTGCAAATCTCCGAAACCATTTTTATCGTGAACCGTGCCTTTGAGCACCTTTGAGCAATTCACTACATGCAGACGCTGCCATTAGCAACCAACTATTACTTGACACTCGTTCTGAAATGGAGTGCTTTCCGTTTCTGTTGGTGCTTTTAGAGCTCATTCACCAAATGAAACAAAATTGGCAGCGGGTATGCAAGTAGTAAAACGTTGCGACCACTTATTAGTTTTGATGTCGGGACGCTACCCCACGTTACAGCGTATGCAAGCCACACCCTACCTCGTTCTGAGGAATGGCGTGTCTTCCGTTTTTGTTATTATGGAATAGAACAACGAACATTGAACTTGAATAGCGGTGTATGAGACATCTTCTTTCGCTCTTGCCACATTCGCCGTATTGCTAATTTCGTCCATGCACGATCCTCTGAAATTCGTATTCATTAATGAGCTCTATAGTACAAAGAGTAGAGTTGGTTAGCGGGTAAGCTCACTTATGAATTCATCACTCGGGGCTCTTGATAACCTTTGCAAGGGCCGGCCAATTTCCTGTTGAGAAATGACAAACAGTGAGACAAATACATACAGAGAAGGTGTTGTCATTCCTGTAACAACGAAGATTGAAAATGCCTCTGAATTAGTACAAGCTTTGTAACGCGACGACTTGTATCGTGCTTGTCAGCCATAAGATTATTCTCTAATCACAAAACAAGGAGCAGAGAAGGGTTCGATACGAAGAAGACTTCATATTTATAAGAAGCATGACAGTTTGGTGCATTATATGGTGCTAGCCCTATAATAATTTTGGATAAATCTTTCAACATATTGAAAATGTCCCATTATTATGCTCCTTCCAAAACTATGCGCGAATTGCCTGATTGTATGGCACAGCTTCTTGGATACTCATGGTAGATCGAATTTGTGATGTTCATGCCTGGGGAGACGGGCGTTAGGTACGATTCGGGTAATCGATTCGCCGCACGCGGCCGTCGCGGACCACTCATTCGCCGTTCTTACAACTCTAGCGTTCTTCATACAGCTCAATCGATATGCGATCATTATTTTATGCATAATTCTACTATTAGTACTTTTGTTCTTGTATTTCTTACCAACTGCTGCATCCTGCTACATTCCTTCGCGCGCGACGCCGCTATCACCGCGACGCGACCATTTCATTCCTAATGCACCACACCCCCATGCCTACATAACTACATTCATCATCATAGTCAGTTGCAACTACGTTGTTTCTTTTTTCTGCATTTGCTTATTTTTATGTAGTGTTTGTTTTTTATGTCGACTTTTCTCCACTGACCTACAATATTATGAACTTCTAAAATAAAGGAGATGTTCGCTTATTGCTGGAAAAATGTTGAATTATATCGGCCGAGGATTCTACCGTGGGGTATTAATGGATGGCTCAACATAAAAGGTTCAGAGCTTCAAAGTTAAAGCTTGCTAGGATAAGTTGGAGATTTTCTCGTACAGTTGACGAGAACGTGTAAAAGTTGCATGTGAATTGTGTGAAAAACCTAAAGAGTGGTCAAAAAGATCGCGAAGGTTTCCCTGCATCCAGAATTAATAAATAACTTCACTCTTTTAATTCTTCACAATGAAAAGTTCTTAAAAAATTTACTTGGATCGAGCGCGGACATCGTGTGGAAATTTTACAAATACAAAGTTTTTGGTATTTTTAATCTTCAAGAAGGCGAGTCAATACTACGAAGTAGACTACTAAGAACGTCGTCAGAAAATAAAAAGCGAACCGAAACTAAGGGGGTCACAAAAAAACACCTATCCTTCAACAGAATTCAAAAGGCGACGTAATTAAAAGTCACGAACCACATCATTTTTAGATATTTCAAAGTTTGAAAAGATGGCACTTGATGGGAAGAGGAAGTTGAACGGATTTTGAACGAACATGAGAAAAGCGTTACTGGTGATGATGAGAATGACGAACGATGCTAACAACACGAACTGATAAGTTGAACGGGAAGTGTTTCTGTGTAATAAGGTATCTTTTTACTCATTCTGGTCGTTCACTCATAGATTTCTTTCTGGAACTCAAGAGAGCTACTAAATTGCTCCTGTAATTTTCGATCTCGCAATCCAAAATTTTTAGCTATTCATCGAAGTGCGTTTCTCCTTCAATCACCTAACTGTTCGATTTATATGTTACAAGATTCGGAAGTTCGCTATTTATTTGATTGGGCATGTCGAGAGGCACCTAAATGGATCAAATCGATGCTTCCTCTGATCAAATACTTCTCGAACTAGAATGGTGTATCTGTGATGAGTTTTCCGAAAAAATCATCACTTCACAGCAATGGATATTTCTTGTTACACATATATTTAACGACTCCTTCAATTGTTTGTTGGGATGTTATCATTATGTATCGCAGTGTGAAGATGTCATCGTTCAGTTATACTGACAGAATCTTTGGATCGTGGCAGTTACTTCATTAATGAGCAGAGCTTCAGAGCAATTTTCTTTGAGTACAATGTGTTCGTGTGAACTGTTTATGCCCTGAATGGAGAACGTCCATTGCGAGCGTCCGTCGAAAGTAGGTCACTACGCCCACTCCGCGCGCGGCGCAACCCAACTGAGGTTTGACATGAAATTACATTACCATTAAGTGTCAGTGTAACGAATGATTTGCATTTGTCCGTTGTACCTTCCCTTTGGCTGACTGATGTGGACCAAGCGTAAATCGTATGCCCACAGACTGCTGCGACGTCTATCAATGGTCGCGGGCTGACGCTTCGCACGCGACGTTTGCGGCTTGACCTGGTTTTGACGGACGCGCGCAACGAAACGCACCCACCCTGAATGAAGACGATTCATTCAGTCACGTTGATGGATTTTCCTTGATTGAGACCTTTTAGATTGACTCTCTGCGTCTCCCGAACACTGCCATACCCAGTTGTTTCCAAAACTAACTTTTTCAAGGCAAAATTACTACGACCGACGACGAAATTATATTGATAGGGCAAAAAATTTCCTGAATTAGTCTGTTCCTGTGAAAACGTTTTGATCATCGACTAATAGCTGACGGGTCGGAGAACATGATAAATGACTAAACAAACAAGTAAATAAATAAACAAATAAAAATACACAATAGACAAGTAATTATTGAAACAATCTAACAAGAAATTCGACCAATGCGTGAATAAAAGGACCAGAATCCAGAAACCCTTCCAAATAATGTAGTAGTTCCAAGATATACTGGAAAGCGCTGAGTAATACGCTGATCTTTGATCGACAGCTCATAAAAACCCGTGAAAAAGATAGAAAACTCTCTCTACTTCTTTCAGTTTAATTGGTGTCAGACGTGTACAGAAGACCATTCAGGTGCATGGCAACTATGTATATCATAGGGCGAGTTCGCTGATGTATTAATACTTATCTATGATTCTAAACATGAGTCAAAAGTACGGCACAAGCCGTGACCTGACAGCGTCGGGAATCATTTGTAGCAACCATAGTTTTCAGTGGGAAACTACTGATTGAAGAATAAGACAATATTGCTCGTCCAGCTACCGCTGTTTCAAACGAAGGCATGGAGTGATGAAAACGGTTCCCTAAGTTTACGACAGAATTCATGTTCCCATTTTAGCATTTTCAGGATCTTTTATTACCGGGCAAGAGAAGTTGCCTTAAAAGGAATAACTTTCTCTACATCATCACGGTCTAGAGAATCATGTCAGGGGCCGCTCGAGCTTTCCATTTCTCCATAAGTAGTAATTTTCTTCTGGTCAATGGTAAAAACATCAAAATAGGACCGGATTTATTACAGATTTTCCCAATGCGGTTCGCAAACTTTGCAGTCGTTTTATAACATCAGGAACTCCGTTCATCATATTTCTTTTTTGTGCCTCACCGCACGTTTTTATGGGTATTTAAGCAGCCTGGAGACTATAATGGGGTCTCCTTGGCGGAGAGTTTAGTCGCCGTAGGTCGCCCTCTAAGCGGACAACCGTCCACTGAGCAAAGCTGACAGCGGACATTCTGAGGGGCGGCAGTGGCGCAGGCCATATTACCAGGCTCAAGGAGGAATGGCGGTAGTTTCTTGCGAGTGGTTTTGCGAGTGGGGAACCCGTTAAGAAGAGAACTCAGGGTGAAGTCAGTCAAAGTCGGCGACAAGGAAAGGATAACATCAAATCCCTCAAGAACTAGATTATAGGCACTTAGTGTATAGCGTGGTGCCTAAATATTCCTAATAAGGTTGTAAATTGTTCCTCGTGTAGTATGATCTGGTTGGATTTGAAGACCTTTGAACTGCCCTCCTATAACATTCGAGGAGTGACGCTCTCAGAACATATATATATTGACAAAGTTATCATAGTTTCATTAGTTTATTTCGTACATTTCGCCACCGGTAGAGCGCTTTCATAGTACGGCAATGAGCGTCAAGCGGGGAGCGTCAGGGCACGTTGTCTTCGCCGTTGCTGCGGGCCTTTCAACAGAACATGTTCATTTCCAAGCAGGGCCCCGTACAGCCTTTTCGCAATATTGCAGTATCGTCACAATGTTCCAATTGTGGTGTTGTTTCGCAATGTCGATAGCCCACTGACACCGCAATCCACTCGCGGCAATGGGTGTGTGTCAAGTTGTGCGTCCGAGGGGGCGCGCGACAAATTGCGCGGCGAAGTTCGTGGCGAATTTGGACGACTCCGGCGCCTATCATTGGGGCCCAAATCTGAAGTAAGGTAGATTAGTAAGGTCAGCTGATCCTACTATTCTACTGTACTTTGAAATTTGGAACAAGTAATAGGCGCTAAAGTCGTTAGAATAGCTATGGGTTTCGCCGCGCAATTTGCCGCGCGCACCCTCGGACGCACGACTTGACCGTCCCCCCGCGGCAATTGCAGAAGCAAGGACAGCAAAGCCTCAAGAGCTAGAGGCAAGAAAGAAACGCTACGTAGATAAAATGAAGCCCTTGAAGAGTTGACTACTGAACTAAAATTACCTAGCAACTGAAGTCAAGGTGTTCAAATTCAAATCCCGAAAAAATGAAGAAAACTCAACAATACGAAAGGTAAGAACCCGATCACTACCACCGACCCGTGCGGCNNGGAACGGAATGGTCGCGTCGCGGTGTGAGGGGCGTCGCGCGCGAAAGAATGTAGCAGGATGCAGCAGTAGGTAAGAAACACAAGAACAAAAGTACTTATAGTAGAATTATGCATAAAATAATGATCGCATATCGATTGAGCTGTATGAAGAATGTCAGAGCTGTAATAACGGCGAATGAGTGGTCCGCGACAGCGGCGTGCGGCGAATCGATTACCCAAAATCGTTCCTAACGCCCGTCTCCCACGCTGGACGACTCTCCTCGCTCAACGCTCAATACTCTACACTGAAAGTTGCCATTTCGCAGTTTTTCCATCCTATTTCGCAGATTTTGCAGTCCCTTTCATATTTGTCAACCTCATTTCGTGAACTCTGAATCGTGGTCTGTTGTCAGCCGTAATAGCCAGTCAGCGAATGATCTACATACTACACTCCGAATATATTCGCCTTCGACATGAGACGTTTTTGCCAGTTCCTCGATGAATTGTTTGTTCCTGAGGGGCAATGCATTAGAAACGCCTCTTGGTCGTGGCTTATGTTCGATTCTACGAAGTTCGGAAATTGGGGTTTTCACATTTGAAAGTTGCTGAGATTTTGAATCTGGTGATGGAAGAAGCGTAAGAACAACGTTGAAATAATTGATGAAGTATATAAAGAAGAGGTCAACATTAGAATGTTGATTGCAAAGTTCGCGAAATGCGGTTCACACCGACTGCAAACTTCACGAAACATGCAGATTGGAAAGACTGCGCAAATGGCTGTAACGTTCACGAACTGGGCTGAAAGAGCCTGTATCATTTGTGGAAGTAGCACAAAACCTATGGGGAAGAGGAGCGACATCCAACAAACAAATCCACACAAACATTATTACAAAGTCTTCTAATTTCCACCAATCTTGAAGGAAAAGAATAATCAGCGATCGTTCCTTTATTTATCCTATCCGGCGACCTATGAGGACCATTAGAGTTCCGAGATCAAGTAAACCTACTTTCCATTGAAAGCCTTATTAGCAGAGCCTCCAGTTCACCTCTCATTTCCTCAAATGGTAAGCAAGTATTACACATATAGTACATATTTATAAATTCACTTCAGAGATATTGTAAACAACGTGCAATAGGTCAGGGGTAGAACGGCAATCGAAAACTTTTCAAATACATTTTATTTTTCAAATACGTACATTTTCCCTTGCACACCCATGCAAAAGCCAAACGAATAGATATACATTACATGTTCTATGAACTACAGACTGTGTTGGGCTCAAGGGTGATTGAGCAGCAGGTAACCAACAAGCACAACAGCATCTTTTTTCACTTTGATAAATAACAGAAGTAATTTTCTTTTTAAGAACCCGCAGGTTACTAAAAATCGCAAAGTCCAGTTAAATCCGCATCTGAAAAACTGTTAGGGGCGCATTTGCACAGCTCTACCCCATCCTGCGTGACTTCAATCGGCAGCAGCGGCTGCCCGCCCCATAAATTCCACTTCTCAGGAATTGTAGATAGCCATAGATAGTCATTGTCGTAATTATGGGACTAAGAATCAATTGTAGATGGAGAAAAAGACTGGTTGATGTGACGTTCTGTGAGCAGAACCTCACGGAACGACCAGCACAGTTAGTGAAGATAGGTCGAGCTGTGAAAGTTGATGGTTACCATTCACTGGCGCCAGCTACGTCTTTCTGCGTAACTGCGTTTTACGTTACGCGGAGACGTCAACAATAAACCGATCCATAACGGACTCGTCGCTTAATGCGTGACGAAGAAAAATCGTCTCTGTGACAATCAGTGTTGGTTCTAACGTTCAATTGGACCTTGTCAATTTCTTCTTCAAGGTTGAAACTTTGTCTAAATAGCCAAATACGTCTTCTGCGTTAAGCTTTGCGGCAGATGTGAAAGAGAGTCAACAATTTTCTGAACTACCAGTGAACTTAGAATATCCCTCTTTCAGGATTTCATGCCCCTCATAATTGAAGAGAATGTCTTCAGTTAGTATAGTTGCTGACAAAAACCTAAGTAAATGGGAAAATATTGGCAAAAAGAGGTGCAGTAGTTGAACGTTTTCAGTGGTGGTTGTTGTCTCTGCAAATCCAAGTTACGCACGAATGAATAGGGACTGGTTCCAGAAAATCTGTGCCGAAGGTGTCTAGGAGCAAGTAACGACTTTGCTAGTCTTCTCAAATAAAAAGCCTCGATGCAGAAGGGAAATGATACAAAATCAGTGATGTGATATCCTATTCAGCACCTTCAAACCTTCAGCAGGTACCTTCAGAAACAATTCATGAAAAGCAAACTAAAGGTTATCAAAATGAACAGTTCAAGACAAGGACAAATCCCTACAAAATTCTACATTCCTATATATGCAATGTAAAAGGGTGTGGTTGCGCTGAGCTATCTAAAACTCGGAAGCGCCGTTTGCGAATACTCTCTTTACTTCAGATTGGATGTCGACCTAGAGCCGACAATATGGCTGAACATGAGCTGGCCCTGCAGGTTTTATGAGAACGCTATTCAAACCATAAAAACCTGCTTTAAAGGCACATTTCAAAAAAAAAATGTTTTCTGAAATTTCTCCTCAGTATGAACGCGGAACATTCCAAGAATAGCAAAAGGGATGCTGCCGGATTAAAAATGGCCCAGATAGGGCGCAATAAGGGCCGGCTAAGCCGACAGACACACCCAAACGCGGACGAGTTTTCACGTCATTGTATTGGCTGTAGAGGTTGCACCGTTCGCAAAAGGACCCCCACCACACTTGTGCACTTATCCGAACTATCATTTTCTTTATTCGTCTAGAACAAGATGCCCCGAATCACCGTGAACTGTACTTCTAGGAACAAGGTTAAGTTTTTAGGTAAAAATTGAATTGGTAGCGACGTCAATATTGACAAAAGGAACAGAAGAAGGTCGTGAAAATAAGGCTGTTCAAATCGAAGTGAACGCTACTCGATATTTATGCATTTGTCGGTCTCACAAATTTTTCTTTCTGTGAAACCATGATATAAATCTTCATTTTCGACAAATTCATTATCGCGACAGGTTCATCAAATGAAAAGGTTATCAAATTATCAAATGTGTAACAGTTCAGAAGTTTCTTTTGTCATTCTTCACAGATTTGAATAATAAAAAGAACGAGCGATCGAATAGCCGGTCTACCCGTCACTGATTGTTCGAATTGACAGGTCTCATTTAATACGAATCGACTAATGAATCTGACGGTTCGAGTTGAACGAAGAGATTCGTGGACGCTTTTGTTTATAGCTCTTCAAGGGAACTGACTTCAAGTGATTTTCGGAACAGACCATTCTGCTTAGGGTACTGTACGCGAATAACCATTGGAAATGTTAACAATTACAGAAAAAATTTGAAAAAAATATAGAAAATAGGTGGCAGGGGATGTCACACGGATGTCCAATCAGAGGAGCTCTAAGCTATTAACGATAGGGAGATTGGTCATGAGGACCTTTGACAGAGCTCATCCAAGACAACCAGATGCACTGGAGAGGAGAAAAAGCCGACAACCAACGGCATCAAGGTTTAAGCTTAGGATACAAGGAAGAGAAGAAAATTGGGCCAACCATCCACACCACTGGGATGGAGCCTCCAACTTCTCTTCTTAATTTC
>UZAF01016391.1:71833-83838 GCA_900617895.1 Haemonchus placei | reverse complement strand
ATATATATATATATATATATATATTAATATATATATATATATATATATATATATCAACGTGTATGTTTCTATATTTCTTTTCCCGATCTAATAGGAAACCCATTTTTCTACGATAAGCAATCTTGTTTTCTACGTAACTGCGGGAATTCTTCCTAAAGATCGCGAAACAGCCGCGATACACTGCCCTGTTAGTCCTGTGTCAAATTTCGCGTACAGGAAACTGTCATTTGTTTCAAAAAAGGAGCGGAGATTTAGACTCACTAGAACTTTATCAAAGAAGGAGAAAACTTTCGATTTCTGTTGGGTCAAAGAAGGGTGCCGAGCTCTGTTTCAGTTTCATACTCTCACTCATCTAAACAGCGGAGAAAACCGTCTATCTAAAACGTTTGCAGTTTCGCAGACCACCAACGAAGCAAATACTGGACCACACAGATCTACACTTGACGAAATCCATTGTTGTTTCTGAAACATCGGGAAAACCGAAACAGATCGCTCAAGACGAAAAACTATAGACCTTGAAAAAGGGAAAAATTCTTCAGTTTAACATTTTTTAGGATAGGTTGTTTGACACAAGAAGGAGGAGAGCCTGGCGTTAGCCGGGCGATCCGATTGGTATTTTTCTGAAGGCACGTAAGTGTTCGATTGCGATACGCAATGATAATGTCCATGCCGATGAATTAGTAGACAAAAATAACTACTCTTATCCATCTCAAAAGGTGTGCTGAAAAAAAATTCGGAGCACGAAAAGCATAACAACAGTTCATGTTGTAATAGGAAATGTTGGAAGAAAATGGAGGATACACTGCCTTCACCTTTTGCGTTGCTTCGTCTTCTATTGCAAAGTTTGAAGAAAACGGAATGAGTAATTGTAATTGAGTAAATGTAGAGAGGGAGATTGAAGTAACACTTAGAAAATTTGACGAAAGGTCCCTTCTGCCAAACTGCCTTCTGCACATTCAAAACGTACATAATTTGGGGCAGCATTCAATACCACTTTTGTTTACTTTTGTTTTTACCTGCTCAGTTCTCACTGCAATACCCATCCCATTGAGCGGAAAGAAATTGCAGATGTGTGTTGATGGATCATCTACCATCCACCATGCTTGGCTGTGGGTTTGAAATACTTTAAATTTAATCGCCCATCGGAAGGACGATCATACACTCAACACCTTTGCTTTTGAGGGCCTCTGTATGCTTAATCATCTTGAAATCCGTTTATAGAGATTAACACCGCGTACTAACTGATTTTTATACCGCCGCAAACACGGAACCCTGCATGCAGCGATTCTTAAGTTGATTCGATAAGTTGACAGCGAAATGTATACAGACAAAATGTCGCGATGTCAAACCTCAAGAGTTTGTGGGCATGAAGAGTTCGTGATTCTCCGAAGATGTTTCATTTTCGCCAGAATCAGTTTTCATTTCAAGAGTGTTCTGCAACATCTTGTAAAACTTCCTCTTTGGCGACCTCCGCTCTTGAGCCTACCAGCAGTAAATGAGATGATGGTGAAAACCGAAAAAAACATCATGTATACAAAACTCTAACAAAACGCAAAACTGTTGTCAAAAAAAGTTGCTGGTGCTATCGGAATTTCGTTCATGATCGCATCCTATTTTGCACGGCATTGAAAATGACTGATATGTACAGAACATGCTTAGGCAGCTTAGGTATCGCATGAGTAAGCTCCAATCAGCAGAAAAAAGTTGTAATCGAAATAATGCTTTGTCGGAGGCTTCCGAGCTCTACCACCTTGGTGATCACTGGTATGGATTATCTGTAGAGCAGTTGCNCAAAACGCAAAACTGTTGTCAAAAAAAAGTTGCTGGTGCTATCGGAATTTCGTTCATGATCGCATCCTATTTTGCACGGCGTTGAAAATGACTGATATGTACAGAACATGCTTAGGCAGCTTAGGTATCGCATGAGTAAGCTCGTGCAATTCCAGTCAGCAGAAAAAAGTTGTAATCGAAATAATGCTTTGTCGGAGGCTTCCGAGCTCTACCACCTTGGTGATCACTGGTATGGATTATCTGTAAAGCAGTTGCCCTTCGAGAAAGAGAGCTGAAAGGGAGGCATGTGGTACAGAATTTCTGCTATAAATTTCTCGGCCAGTTTTAGGTCAATTGACAGGTCACGGAAGGATAGGAGACATAGGCGTGTGTTGAACCAGGATTCCCATAGTATGCACCACCTACCACTATCCCACCTTTGTTCGAAGAGATTAAGTACCCAGAACGGAAGTAAGCGTGTCGAAGGGTTTTGAGCTTCCACATTCTTAGAGGACCTTATGTAAAAATTATGGCTGTTTAAGCCCAATCGGTGGACTTCCAGATGGGCGGCTATCGATCCAGGACATGATTAGTGGATCATGGTTGAGAGAGTGTACGCATCTTCCCAGTACAACACCTCCGCCTACATGGCCAATTGCGAAAAGAGACTTCAAAAAGGGTAAAAGCGTTGAAGAAGAGTAGGGGATGGACAAAATGGGCAGTCTGAAAAATAAGGAGCGAGGAAGGGGCCTTGAAAAAGACTGGTTGTCGTGATTTGAAATCGAAAAGAGATAAGTGCGCTACGAGTTAGCACCAATATTATTTTTAATTATTAGGTTGACGGATAAATATTGCGGATTTTTCTCAGCAAATTTAATTTATTGAAACGATAGAAATATTTAGCAAAGGTATGTTCAAATGATTACTCTGGAACGTGTCCCCAATCCACCTCAAGCGCTACTTCCCATTTGCTAGGCAGTCGGTTTTCTAAGGTGGAGAGGTTTCGATTCTTGGAGGCGATCCACGCCTTGATGTCGGCTATCAAGTCATCCTTTTCGCCGAAAGTTCTGTACGCCAGTCAATTTTTCAAAGGGCGGTTCACGTGGTAGTCCATAAGAGTTTCTGTTGGTGGACAGGGCGAACGTAGAAGCAGATACCGCTCCTCAGTCGGCTTTGGCTTACTGCTCCATCGCCAAAAAGTTCGTTGCGATCACTTTATAACTGTGCCATCTTCCAACTTTTCTCGAGGTAACAGGGCGTGTTTTGGCGTATATGAAGAAGACTTTCCAGGCATATTTCTAATGAAGAAAGTAGGAGATTTTTTCTATTGAATCCCGAATTCAATGTCAAATTACGTTGAGAGAATAGAAGCCGCCAAAAAAATAATTATGCATCAACCTATTGTATATTTCGTATACGAACTAACTCATTTCATAATAATAATTCATTTCATACAACGTCAGCTGAAACTACGAATGGGAGAATAACAACCCGCAGAGGCTTATGAACTTTGAGCCATCAGAAGTGCTTCTAAGCCCTTTACCAGTAACTGTGAACCTAGCTCGTAAGAGACTACGTAACCTACTCTACCGGCACTGCTGTCAAGTTAGTCGTTTTTGTAGAAGTTGAATGTGCATCTTAAAAGATATCGAAGCCTCATTTTATGAAAACAGGCCTCTTCAAAACAGTGAAAGTCGAGTCATCCACCATTCAGACGGAGTCGAGAGCGTAGATGCTTGAGATAGGTTTAAACGAAAGGAAACAGTAAGTAAAGCGGTCGTTAGACCAGCGAAATGAACCCCTTGTTTTGTTTTTTGTTTTTTAGTTCTGTGAATGTGTATGCACTGAAAATATTTCCACGTTTTTGACAGCTCCGGAGTATGATGGAGCCAGGTACTGAGAAATATTTAGAAGGACTCGTTAGAGCAAAAGGTAGATGGAGCAAGTGCATTTGGTATATAGGTTCCATATATCATCTGAAAAGGGCTATTTTTGCAGCTCCATTGGAAATGTACGAATCGCCTCCGTTTTCAAGACCCTGTAGCATTTCGAAATCCATAAAAAAAGGCTCTTCACTTACCGTCGTTTTAGCTTTTATGGTTTCAAAAGCATAAATTGCAAACCGTAATCTTTCCTACTGTCGAACTTCATTGAAATTTTCATCGTCAACTTGCGGTTTGCACTGTGTATAGTGTTTCCGGAAAGAACTTCTATTGTGTCCATATTGCAGAGCCATACGTCAGCTAAGGAAACTATGCAAGACTCGTCTGGGATTCAAAACGACAACCTATGATTGCAAAACGTGGCAGCCGAAGGCGTTCCTAATAACAATATCGAAGCACAATGCCAGTTACTACTCATTTTCTTGTTTTATTCATGTTACCGAGGCTCTCTGTTGCTGCTGAGAATGTTTGCTTGGTACCTCGTGGTTTTCTATCTTGTCTTATTTTTTTCGCTTTCATAAGCGATAAGCTCTCTGCCCAACTTTCATAATCCCCTTATTCTCGAATTCTATCTACACGGAATAAGCAGTCTCATCATGTGTAGCAGAACGAAAGCTTTGATTGTACATGTTAAGGATCATACCCAATGAGAAGTTCTTCGAAGCTCAAATTCCAGATCTCCATGTTGGGTAAGAGTTGTCCTACACGCAATAACGTGCCGATATTGCAGCTGATACTTTAAATGAATTGCCACGTCTACCTGCCTACCTACCCATCTTAGTCAGAATGTTCATGACTTGCTACAGGATAGTGTATTTACTGATAAAGGATAGTATACATAGAGGTCACTATCCACTGAATCTCTCAGTGCTTCGTGTTGACAGTGGAACCTTTGCAATAACTGCTGCCAATAATAGGAGCCACAGATCGAGATTTCGTAATTATGAGCATAGTACAAGTTTGGTTCCCAAGGCATCGCTCTCTTCAATCCGAGATCTTTCCTTTATGGCCGAATCTCCACACTGCACGTAGTGGCAGCGTTATTCCGTATTTTTCTCTTCAAAAACTTTATGACTGGAGTGATCCTTTGTTCTGAAAAGAGGTTTGGTGAGTCAGCCAAGAAATCCTATTTTGTCACAGGAAGAGTAAAAAGGGCCAGTCCATTTATGATTCAAAAACTAAAAAAACCGCGAAGAAGCCTGTCTTTCGAAGCATAAGTATTCTCAGGGTATTCGTATTGCAGCAAAACAACACGGACCCATTTTTGAAAACAACCTTTGCAAGCAGTCAGAGTAACGTGCTGCATACTTGAAATAAGGAGCTACAAAGAAAATACATTTCTGAAAATGGCTGGTGAGCATTTCGTTCAGCAGACAGGAGCTGTTGGGTTGTGAATCGCATTTGATAGTTTTACCTTATACGATTATAAGACATCTAGAGTTTCTGAAAACATGTGTCAACAAAAGGAATTTTCATGAGCTCTCCCAAATTCCTGTAGCTTTTTGCTATGTTAAAACACCCCGGCGTTTCATTTCTCTGAGTTACAATTCCTGGTGGTCAGGTGGCAACTTTGCTTTACTTAATCACTTACAGATTACTACTCAGTTCGCCTATGCGTGCAACACAGCGGTACAAGGTACAACATAGAGGAAAAAACGGTTCCATAACTCTGTTCCCAGAATCGTTCGGCAGAATTTTATAGGAGACTCGAGATCAGCATTTGAAAACACATCGGCATACATAACATCGGCATAACCGATATTTGGAGTCACTTGGCAGTGAAGCCCAAATGCCTGGCCGTTCTACATTTAATGCTGGAAATTTCATCACTACCAGGTATCACGTTTGATATGAGTACCACTGCCCCTTTAAGGACGTCCTCTGGTAGTGGTTATCCCATTTAGTGCACTTAGAGTTGCCGGAATACCTTAAATATTCGTGCAGACGGACATTCCCGCACGTATGTAACTCAGTCCATCGCTTGCTTTTCGCTGCTCACCCGAGAATCTCCTTCATATCAGAGGACCTTTTTCGAATTCGCTCCCACATTACTCGTTTCTCATTCACACTGCTACATCTAAGCTACCCAGAAGCGCGCACTGCACAACTTGTACTTTAGTGTTCTGAAGAGATTGACCAAAACCTCTTGTTTATTTCTCTGCACAATAATTGGTTTCAGAGAAAAATTCAGCTTATAGAATTTCTCGTTGCTGCTGTCCCCATGGTGGTCAATTTTGAATTGGTAAGGATTACTTTCGAAGGGAGTTGAAAGATTGTTTGATACAGGAAACGTGTTGGTTCTTTGTTAATGCTACCGTTCTGGTTCCTAGGTCTCTTCATGCACTTCAGCTGAGGTGGGACTTCTGAAGAACGAATCCAGTAACCTAGGCCATCAGCAGATCTAGCATGTTGAAGAGCCCACTGACGAAACCTCAGAGGAAGTACATATTTACACGTGAAAGAGGACGGGGAGGAGAAGGGGGAAGGAGTGTGGGCTCAAAAGCACTGCTGACCCATGTAGATGTTCATGTTTAAGGTTAAATCTTTATCATGCTCGGAGGATACACCAGTGAACAACAGCCGCAGTAGAACATCTATTTCTTGAAAACCGTGGTGAGCTTCTTACCCTAATCGAAGGTGAACGCTACTACATTACTCCTTGAAGTCTGAATGTTTCAAAGCCAAATTCTGTCGTAGGAACTATATTTTTCCTTTCTGTATTCATATCTCTGTTGATCTCAATGACGATGGCCTCGCGTATCGGTAGCTGTATTCCAGACCCTCTCTATGAAAGGTGGCGGTGGAGCGTATGCTTCTTGTTCAATCTGGTAAAGTACATATAAGAAGCCATTATCTGTGTTTTTCCCTCGAATAGATCTTGGGGGTGGTACCCAGCTATACGATTTGGTGAACCCGTGTGAACATGAAGCCTTATTCCACATCCTCCGTCTAAGGCCTCATAAATTATGTGGGTCAGTCGAAGTTAGGATGCTGCTGTCCAGAGCGACCCCGTCAACATCAAATGCACCGTATTGTCTTGAATTCGGAATAGTCCTCCGCGTAGATTTTATTTACCAACTGGTGTATCTGACAACCACTTTTAAGAGAATTTTTTTATTATTTTGATATGTTACTATTATAATGCTTTATTTGTTTTGACTTGTTATTTTTGTTGATTGCTGTTATTCAGCCGCAGTTCAACAGTCTCAGGAGGACAAGTTGCAGGCAAAGGTTTGGTGTTGGCGTAGGGGCATTTTGTTCATGAATTTTTCTAGCGCCACTCTCTTTTCTCCTACGCTACCTGGACTCTGCTTGTTCCCGCCTTTTTATCGGCTTCTAAGCCATATATTGTCAGAACTCACACGTACGGCGTGACTAGCCTGAAGCTATGTCTTAAAAGCCATGTAGAAGGCCTCAGTAGTCTGAGGGATAAAGGTTCTCAACAACATCTCTAAAGACACAGTTCACGATTAAAATCCTTCCAAGATATCTTGTTAAGATGAACTTGTATTCCAATGGATAGCACTCGGGACAATGTGTGACGACGGGACACGGGTCGAAAAATACCCCGACCTCGACAGGATGTTATAAGGGCACCAAAACCGGCGTGGTCTATGTACACATTTAGAAATGGCTGTGCTAGTATAACTTCGTCAAGGCTGCATCATCCACAATGTTGCGTCAGAGAGTCGACGAAAAGCGTATTTACAAGTTAGACACTCAGACAGTCTTTTCACCGACTTTATCGAAGCCTTGTCTTTTTCAAAAACCTCCAGGTTTTTATATCTCAGGAGTGTTGTGAGCTGTACCTCTAAAGTACAGGCAAGAGTTAGGGTGGGCGGCAGCTCGATCCATAACTCGCCATACATGTGAATGTATTATTTACGTTAAGAATAATTACGTTACGAATAATAGTTGATTGATGAATCTTAGGAAATCTTCGAGAGGGAATTCCCATGCTTGAGAAGTCAATGGTTTTATGAGAGTAAACACCTTTACGAGCAACGAGTTAACGAGTTTGTGGAAAACTCTGAGAATTTTTGTCTGTTACGTGTTGCACGAAAATTTCCAAGCAGATTCCTAAGGAGTCCAATATCAATAGAGGATCAGGCAGTTTATGCACGGAAAACTGTGTGGGCTTATCCTTAAGTACATCAACGATTTTCGTTGTACTGGAAAGGTCACGAGGGTCAGAAAATTGTTCCAGCTTGCCATTTTTCGAGTAATGCAAACTTCGCCTCCAGTCGAAATATTAAGCGGATTTCTAGATCAGCTTAGATGAACAATATAAATATTCATAAGGAGAATCATTGTGACAAACCATGCAATCTTTTACTTCCTGTCGCGAAAAGACCATTGGCCGATATTCATCTAGTGAGAACTTGTGGAGCATTCCTCACTTTTCAGCCGATTTCAACTACTACATTTTTGAATGAAAGAATTCACTTACAAATAAGAAATGAATGCTACTGAACAGTAAATACAATAGGCAGCTAACTAAGCTCTGCATGCTTGATCTCACTATTTTCGATCCTGAGAGCTACTTTTCTTGATTGCTTGCCCCTGGTAGTGTTGAACACATTATGCTATAGACACATTACTATATTTCCATCACCCACCCATTCAAATTGATCTAAAAGTTGCCAAACCATATTATGATATATTGAAAGCGCTGGTCAACCATGGTGAAAGTTTCTTCAATTAGTATGACACTTTTCGTTCAGTCGTCCGTATGCGCCAACATCGACTTTTCCGCCTATTAATGCCGTATTTGGTATCATACACTGTGAATACTCGCTCATACCCTTATGATTCTTCTGGGACTGATCTTCTCGTGTACGCCCTCAACATGCGCGTGCTTTGGTGCAACTGTATCTGCTCGCTCCGGCTAAGAGTGCATGCAATGAAGTGCAGATAACGAGCCAACCTACAAACACTCGAGGGGAATCTCATGATTAGATGTAGCCGATGTCATGCGATTTTATGGCGTGACGTTTGGGATGTTCGGGGTGCACTTTCAGAGCTCTATGTCATGATAGGTACGCTAGAGACCTCGGCGAAAAGGTAGCATCCGCGGGCACCCATGCTTGTCGAGAAGCGTGGCGACATATGAAAGATTCCCTTTGTTTCGTTAGATTTGACATTGAGGGGGCGCTTCTGTGAGCTCGCACCTGCGTTGGGACAAATAGAATTAGATTTCAGAGTTGTGCTAGGGTGTAGATGTCCTGCTACAAGACGATTTTGAAATATTTTTTTGCCAATTTAAGAGGCACGAAATGTGCGAAATAACGAACTTTTCAAACAATTTCCTAACTTAAGGACACAGTTCACGACAATTTTGAGGTACCCTATTTAGGTTGAAAAGTAGAAGTGTTGATGTAGAGGAGTATAACAGTGGCGAAGAAAGCGATAAAATCTCCCTGATTCAATCTTCTTAAATGTGTTGAAAGGTTAGGATGTACGAGATCACCGCAACAGGAATTGTATGCAAGGGGTTTTTGGATGAGATTTAACTTGCCACCATCGTGCAAAGAGATGACTACATCAAACCATAACTGTCCATAACTGCCTTTTACTGTCGCTATGGGTCATGGCAAGTTGTTTGAACTTCCCACAAGGGTTCCCTTGTGAATGGTGCAGCCTCTATAAAGCCGTTGAAACTTGTCCACTAGGGTTGTGGCATTCCTACAATGCAATCTCTGGTTCCTTATTGTGCCCTATCCGGAACTTTTTCTCCCTTACAACGATAGGTATGGTATAAGGGGGAGCCTCGAACTCATCCTATAGTGAAATCTCACAAACCATTTTCATCGTCAACTGTGCCTTTAATTGTAAGAATCCATAACACACCAATAAATTCGAATGCTACAAGCTGGTTCCGAACCCTGTCTGATGTGAAGATGGCTGCGGTACCTTTTCTACACATTGTTCTTGTAGGCGACTTTAATGAACTCATGAAAAGTCATTTCACTGTGTGGTGGATTTGGTTCGGGTACATGTTTCGCAGACCGTCATGGCCTAAATGCGCTAGCTTACATAGCATGACTTATGTGAACGGAAGCTTTTGGGAACGAGACTCTCATCTCATCATCTCCTGCAGCTGTGAGCTCAAAACACGAATTCAATGTCAGCCGCGAAGACGGTGTTGCCGATACGGTTCTCCCACGTATAATCCACTACTCTCCTATTTGTTGCCATGAAAAATCTCATTTTGCAGGATCTTCGGACCGTTTTTATGGAAGCTCTTGCTCTTGCTTATGATGTAATGCTCACATTTCCATGACAAAATGCTCAGGAGCAACAACTTTAAGTTTGTTCCGACTATCTGGCTTCGACCAAAATTAGGAGAGCTCCACAAGAACGGCTACCTGACTAGGGAACCAAATAACATAGAATTTGTTTGAGCCAACACTCTAGAGTTGTCCCAAAAACTGACCTTCAAGCGCCTAGAGTAGCAAAAGTTTCTGGATTCCATCCGGGTCACAGGCAACTGGCCCATTCCAACCCGTCGTCCCTGTCCAACTGCGGAGAAGATGCTCACGGCCAAGGTCACCCGTTCCAACCACCTTCACAATGGTCGATGCTAAAATCAATTACATACTTTCTACTGCTGATACAATCGTCAAGTGGGGTTCACATATCGGAGAAGCGGTCCCATTGCAGATAAAGGAGAAAAGCACACGAATTTGTCCTTGATTTCGGCGCCAAGCTTAAACTCTCTCATTCCTTTCCCTCAGTTTTCCTTTTTACGTCAACACTTACTTTTCTGATCCAGTCGAGTTCGTGATAACGATATGTAACATTGCCTATATTTTTCCTTCTACTCTCTCCTACTCCTAAGTCAATGGCCGTATATGTGGACACCTGTTCAATTGAATCTGCGAGTAGTTTTGAAATGGTCAGTCTCATTTGAAATCGACTCGCCTGACTATTTGCCAACCATTGTCCTTCCATGTCGTTGTCAACAATTGCCTGCTTGCACAGGCGTTTCAACTACACGAACTGATGTTACGACAATACAGTAACATGAAGCGAGATGGAAATCACCACATAATGGATGGAATGTTCAAACAAAGGAGTAGATTGAGAATAAGCGCCCCAAAGCGGTTGGACTGTTCTGGATTCACTGTATGCTCTACATTTCTTTCATCCATTCAGTGTCCTACGGTCTCCATAGGAACAATCTTGCACTTTCGTTCAAAGCATGGTTTTCTGCTGGATAGTCCTTTCTTTTCCTGTGAACAATTTTTCCATCCATTTCTCCCCATTTACATTGTTCTTGTTCCGTGACATCATGCATCATGCTGAACAGGCAGGCGCCATTACCGTGTTCAGTGCTGTAATGAACCAAATCACTCATAAAGGAAATCATTGCTTTTCTGGTACGCAGACACTTGGGGAACGTTATCATTATAGAATCGTTAACTTAAAAGCAATCATTTTCAGAACAAGTCGTTTTTGAGTCTCCTGTCCCTTCAGGCATTTTCGTACTTCCCCCAGTTGTTGTACAACTTTCCATTGGCATTCCTGGTTTGTATTTCTGCCAAAGAAGACCTCCAACAAGAAAGGGTCCGAGTCACTGGTGGAATAGACTATAGTAGAAGTGGCATCGTAATGATATGAAATACTCGTTGAGTATCCGATATTAAAAGTGTAGCTGTGGTAGGGGTAGTTTTGTAACATTCATCTTTATACAGTACTCGCCATAAATATCCCAGATTTGCAAGAGGATCAAGAGCCCGCATTTTTTCATTTTTATACATTATTAGTACCCTAAAATTCCATAGATAAGATCCGTAAAAATCGCTATTTTTCTATATGAATTGTTTATTAAGTGGGCGGGTTTTAGAGTTCAGGGGCAGAGCTTCTTCTTAACTTCTTCTTTGAAGTTTAATTTATCCATCCATCAAGTTAGAGGGGTGACTGCATTCAATTTCGATTTTTTCCAATTCGTTTTTCACCGGTAGGTTCACCCGCTCTTACCTATGGAATTTTAGGGTATTAGAAGCTATTTTTTAAACTGGCGAATAAATTATTGAAGTAAGCTCACTGAACTCATGTATAAACCTTTTTTTGTATCTGAAATTTCTTTTCTCAAGAATAGCTCGATTATCGGGCATACATGCAAGTTCGAAGGGATTTTCCTCTGATAATAAGTTTGAAAAAATAGCGGTGGATTGATTAGTATTCAGTCAGTGACCTGCAAGGATTTTGCGAAGGATTCGGTTGAAGACAAGTGATCAACTGTTAAAGGCACTGTCAACAAAAAAGTAAGGGTGCCCTTCTTTTGAC
>UZAF01016391.1:57646-68571 GCA_900617895.1 Haemonchus placei | reverse complement strand
ACATTTGTTGGTGATTTGATCCCCTGTACGTAGGTGTAGTGAGGCGTTGCTATTACACCCATATTCGTCCAATGTAATGCGTTATATGTGTTTGAAGTATAATAGTAAGAAAAAGTAATCTCCCTTAAATGTGCCTAAAACCTGTAACTGATAAAAAAAAGCCTATCAGGCTCCGGTATTCCCCTTGAACTGAGTGTATCCTCACAAGGATGAGCCCTGATGTGGTATTTTCGTCGATACCATCTTAACGACATTTTTTCAAATGGTGTTCTCAAAAGCCATTAGTTCGGACACGGAGCAAAATAGGGTCGTCCGAACCACTGAGAAATCCAGCAAATGATGTTTCAATGCTCTGCGGTACTGGTCAACCGCAAGAGGCCCTCAATGCGATCATTCTCCCGTCTCTTTGTTCATCTAATATTTCTCGTATGCTGCCATTAATTCAGTACGATCTCCGTGTCGTAATTAATTTCTCCTGGGAAAACAATCAGAGGTAAAAAGTAGTGGCAGTAATTATGTTTTTGGGTTTGTTAGAATATTGCAATCCCATTTCTCCCACGCCATAAGTCATTTCATAGGTGATGAGAATTCTAGGCTTCTCCCTTTTTTTAGTTTAAAGATAGACATTCATAGATTTTGTTTTGAAAATAATCTTTTTCACTGTCTGAAAGCTTCTCTTTCCAGCTTTTCGATTAACAATGACATTTTTTGAATTCACTCATTTGTTGCCGTAAACAATCCTCTAGCACATTTCTGAGGTCGCTCACATTTTTTTAACCGTTTTCCGAACTGCAGATAAACAGAAACTTGATCATCATTATCTTAACAGCGTGATGAATGAGGTATAGTGTTCTTATGAAAATAGTCAAGCTTTTGGACGTCATCCTTGGTGGTTGAGAATCATCCCAGTGAGAGTGCGTTAAGGTGTGGCCACTGCAGATTCGAAGGCTTAAAGTGAACTGAAATATTCCTATGAAATTGTCAAAGGCACACTTCTCGATAATTTTGATGTATCTTTTTTGCGCCAAAAAACAGAAGTTCCGGCGCATTGGTGGCAAAGAATGCGAAAGGATCCGCCTGATCTATAAAGAATAGGGCCCCTCAGCAGTGGTGAAAATAGAAGTTGTAGTAGATTACCATGGCGGAAATGACATGGGAGAAGTATTTGGACGAGTTTTTAGCTGCTGCAATTGCGCAATGAGCTGACTCGAATGGTCCAGATCTGCATTTCACTGTCGCTGTGGCTCATGAAAAGTTGTTTGATCTTCATGCACGAGCTTCCTTGAAAATGGTGCAGCCTCAACATTGCCGTCGAAACTCGTCCGGGCACACATAGGGGACAATCTGATGCGACTCATCAAGAATCTGAAGGATGTCACAATCGTTGAGCTCCTATAGCGCTCAATCTAGGCCGTTTCTCGACCTGCAGGCGTCGCACATGTTATACGAGCGAGCCACAGATTTATCCTAGAGTGATTATCTCAGATGCCGTTTTCATAGTGAACTGTGCCTGTCATATCACTCACAAAACGAATCAGCATTTGACTCATATCATCATAGTGGCAAGATAGAAGGGCAGCAGGATCGATTTTGTGTAATCGATCCGCCGCACGCGGCTGTCGCGGACCATTCGCGTTCTTCATACAGCTCAATCGATATGCGATCACTATTTTAGGCACTATTTTACTGTTGGCTCTTTTTTTCTTATTTTCGCACCTGCAGCTGCACTCTGCCACATTTCTTCGCGTGCGGCGTCCCTTTCGTCGTGACGCGACATTTTCGATCCTACTGCACCACACACACCCTAGTGGCAACAGGTTACAAAGAGATAGTGCATTGACATCTATCAAATCAACTTCGAAATCGGTCCACACTTGCGGCTCTGCCAGAACCATAGTCAAGTGCAATTTGCCCAGCGAATGTTTGAGTCACACTTTTTTTTCTCTTTCTACCGAGTACTGTTAAAATTGGACCAGCCTTAGTGACTTTTTCATCGCCTTGATTTTTTCCGCTTCTTTACGTCATTTGAACGATCTTGTAGGTATGACCAACTAAGATTATATCTACAGTTAATTGAGGTGGGAAATCAACTGCCCCACATAAGGTGTTATCGTACTTAGCAACCTTTTTTCATTACAACTCTTGAGAAGTTCTGAAGCACGTTCAGTGAAATTTTTTTCAAGAAATCTTCCTTTGTAGAAATCAAAAATTTTTGAAAGGAAAATAGCGTCAAGCACACTACCTTTCGGGAGGGGGATAATATTGCTAGAGTCGACGTATCTTCACGTACTCGGAAGGGGTAGAGAATAGAGACTAGCAAAACACAAAGAGGTGAGTGGAGGGGGCAAGTAGAAGCAGAAAGAAAATTTGGAGGACAATGCGAGAAAGTGAAGAAACGGACAAACAAATAGAAATTTCATAACAAAAGCCATTATTGGAAACGAAAACTCTGAAAAGTCAGAGTTTTCGATGGGTCCGGTATCTTCCCCACAAAAACGTCGTCGCTCACGCCGCACCGAAGACGTTTGTCTGGGCTGCTACCCTTTATCGAGTCTTACCAATTGACGGACACCGGAGGGATCGAATCATCGATCGAATCGGATCGATCGAATTCAGGATCGATCGATGTCGATCCTGAATTCCTACCTGACCATGCGTGTGTGATAGTGCACCACTTACGACTACACTATGTACCTCCACCCTTATTCAATCCCACATTGGGTTATCGTTATAAGCAATGTCGCTTTTCGATTTGATTGTTTCCCATAATTTTCATTATTTTTAGTTCTTATCGTATGTAGTTCGAGAAAAATTCAGTTGCTCCACAAAATAGTTCAATTCGCTTTGAGACTAGCTATGGTTTATATCGGGAAGGAAGAAGACCGAAGCCCAATCCTATAAATTTAGCCAAGTCGGCTCAATCTCTATTTCCCATGACAATGAATCAACTGGTAACGTACATTTCACTTGGGCACGACCTCTAATTACATTCCACTTTTCCTCGTCTCCGCAGCAAGCATTGTCGTTTTTCCTTCAAAATTGGCTAGGAATTTGAAGACTGTCCACCAGAGATACTCAGAAAGGTTTCTTCGCTGTTGACACATCATGCAACCTGTAGAATGTAATGGTAGTGAATGGAGACGTAGATTTTATTGTTGCTCGATTTTGTAAAATTATTGGAAAAATCGAATTGTTATGTAACGTCTTCGTCCTCGTTGGCCAAGGCCCGTGTTACGCGAAACTGAAATTCGACCTCAATCGCATAAAATAAAATCCAAACATATGTACCGGTGATGTATCTCCGAAACTATGTATGACGTGGTATCGAGATAAGGAAATTAGGAGGAAAAGACCATTTCGAAAACCGTCAACTTCACGCTCTGAGCGAAAAACCAGTTCAGGAAAGGAAATGAAAATTTGTTGCCAGTCACCAAGGATAGGCATTGCGTCCTGAAATGTTTTAAAGTGATATTAATTGAGATAAAGGCACATTGCCGGTTGATTTCAATTGAGATGTGCAGTGAGAAACAGAGATTCATTTGCTGGTTTGGCTAATTACTCGGACTCGACCTCTAACTTTACAAACACGGAATTGAACCTGGACCTTTAATAGCTAAAAATAGTAGAATGTACCGCTTTTTAGTTGGTCAAAACTCTTGCAGTGGAATGCAGCTCGATTCGGAAACAAATTTGTATAGGAAAAGTTCAAGCTCAGAAAAGTTTCCATTGATTATGTCATTACCCAGTACATGGACTTGTGTTGGTCTGTAGGTTATAGCTGAATGTTTGGAGTCTGACGAAGCAACACCATGGTGTAGCAGAGAATCAACCATAGCCTTGCAAAGCTCTCAGACCTTCTCTCACAGGAATCGCTCGAGTATTCGTTCATCTTCTGTTAATTAATGAGAACTGAATCTTGGAAGTATCCTCATTGTGCCAATAGCAAAGTGGTGGTAAATGCGTCTGAGCGGAAATACTTCAACTCCTACAAATGTTTTGTTGAGGGGGTGGGGACACAGGTGGCAAGTAAGTGAAAATAGGTGGCAGTTGATAAAGACTGGCCAGAGGCGTTAGGAAAGAAGCTCCTGAAAAAAGTGCTGTTCCAAGATCAAAGGGGGCCACACTTTTTGAGTGGTCGTAAGCGACAACAGATGAAAAGGACCATTGAGTTTATTCAAGATGCAATCTAGCATATGGCTTATTTTACTTTTATACTAACAGCAGCCGTCTTGAAATCTGTTTGACAGTCATGTCAGTTGAAACTGTGATCAGTCATAATATTCAGGAAGGTACTGGATGTGAAGAACATTGCTTTATAATAATTGAGGCAGACAACGACTGGGTGAAGGGCCCTGAAGAGCTGTGGGATGTGCGCGATCCCGTGAACAGCTAAGGTAGTCTGATTAGAAGTTCCTATATTGCTTGCCTGAAGTTTTGTGAAAACAACAACAAATCCCAACGGGGACTGAGCCACGTCCCCACTGCATGGTTTTGACTGCCTATGCTTCCTAGGAATTTGTTAGACTGAAAAGTGCTGCGATAATCTTGGCAGCATGCGAGAACCCAAAACCAAGCTTCCTGATGATTTTCAAGGTTTTGTTGGTATTGCATGACCTTTCTGAGAACACTTTCTGGGCTTACAGTTTGTTCATTTCATCCGTGCTTACTGGATTTCATTCTTGACAACCCAAAAAGATTCGCCCTCAACAAACAAGCTGGTAAATAGTACTACTTTTTGGCGGAGGTTCAAAAGTGCTGTACCCTTTTGAAAGTGTAGAAGTCGTGCCAAGTCAACATTAAGATCATGTTACGTTTTGGGAAAATGACACGTTTCTGAATGGTTTTTTATTCGCAGCGTATGGCCATTACTTCATATCGTGAAATGTTCGCGTTCTGAGGAAAGTGTTGAGCTAATTTTCCTTCGGCCATCTTTGATCCCATTGCGAATCAGCCCAAATTCCGATGACTAACAATATGAGTACCACACATACTAGTCTACGTAGATGGCTGAGGGGCTTTGTCCTTTTGTTCGACGCCTTGTTCCGGTTGCCACGCCCATGAGTGCGGTGGCCCCTAGACAGCGGATTCGTTCTTCCGGCAAGCTGAGCTCCTCCACACTGCTTTCGTTCAAAAGTGCGAAGTGCTTTTAGCGCAAAGTGGTTTCGGAGGTCTAGTCTTTTGAATTCCTCAATGAAACCGAACCTTCAACCTTGGCAGTAGTTCTCTCTAGCTTCACTCTAGTAGGGTAGGAACGGAATCCTTCGGAAACCTAACGCTAATATTGGTCTCTTCTCCCTCCGTCTGAAACTACTTCTTAACTCTACACTGTTTCATTTCACGTGAGTCCATTGTCTACGATTTCAATCCATTGATATGATTTGTTCAAAGATGGTTGCGGAAGGTTTCTCTTGATTTTGAGAGCACTTGAGCTATAAACGAGTAATTAGCTCTTCGAGAGAAACCTTTCGCTTATCTCTCAATCGTAAAAATTCATACAATCGCTGTGTTTCATGAGGGTTTCTGATACTCGGGTATGCCGTCCTGGTAGTTTTTCAGACTTGATTCCACTTCATCGTAGGAGTAAATCTGAAATCTCTGCTACTGAGGTTCGAAAAGGGCTGGAAAGCAAATGCATGGGCATCAGTACAGGCTCAAGCCGCTGATTTTTACCGAAGAAAGGCGATAGCTGTTGTAGGGATGAGACCTTTTCCCTTCCGTTTTCTGTTCATTGAGGTAAATCGCTGAGCCGAGATTTCACTTTCTACCATAAGCAGGCCAATCTTAGAGAGTTTTGCATTGTGAAGCTGATTTGATATATTTTTACACCTTTGAATTTCGTGTGCGATAAGTGTTCAGGGCTGTCTCAGTGTGATTTCTTCTGTTTGAGCTTGAGCGAATCTTCTTCCTTCAATTCTCAAAATCCAGCTGGGACTGGTCGACTACGGCATTATTGAGAACATTTAAGGTCTTTCCGATCTCATTACAACATTTTTTGCTCCACTTCATTTTCGGCCATTTCCTGTATTTGTAAGGGGCAAAAAAGCTCTTAGGAAATCGCATAAATAGGGCTCATGGGCTTGCTTAACCCACGGGTCGTTTCCTATAAAATTTTCATAAGCTTTCAAGTGACTCCTGAGTGCGCCCTTTCATAAGTGTCTTTCCTTTTTTCTCGGAGGCATAGGCTTGACAGCCAAATTGGCGGTTGTCAACGCGAGGCAGTTAATCGCCACCCCATTTCATCGAAATTCCTCGAAACTGGTCGCTTTCGTACCTGTAGGTATTCATTATCTCTATCCTCGGGAACGAATGCAATTAACGATAAATTTCCCTAACGGAAAGTGCCTTTGTAATAAATTAGGCTTACCAGATACGAAATTTGGAACCAGTAGTTTCTGGAGATTTCTTTTTGAATTACGGAATGTAATGAATAGCAGAGGAGTAGTGAATTCTACGCATCCGATGGACAATATAAAGACATTTGATTTGTTTGTAACCTAGAATTTCGTGGGTCAGTTCAGGTCCGCATGGATTTATCATACTAAACAACATCTAAAAGGTCGACTACATGGAAACTTGGATTTGGCTTAGCTACATATGTCACTATATGTGGAGAATTATACGGCCCGCTACATCACTTTAAATACATCCTCCCCGAACTTGGCCACTGAAGATACGCGGCACCCTATGATTGACAAGTTCTCATCTTCATATTGCAACCAATCCCAAAAGCTCACGAGAAAAGTGGAAAAATCTTATCAGGAAGGATTTCCACATTGGAATTCCCACCCTGCTCAATGAAATGGGAACCAGCGAGCTGTCAATACCGCTAAAAACTCGAAATCCGTGACAGCCCTGCTCTTCTGCAACCTTTCCTGTTTTGTCTTTTCCGTGATGACTGGACATATTCAAGTACGTTTCAGTCATATCTCGCTGAGAAGCAGCTGTAGTCACGTCAGCTTTTCAGTTTGAAGCCATGACTAGTTTTGTAAGATGGGTGCTCAGGAAAGGCTCAGAGAGGAGAACCGGTAGGATTGACTTCCATGCGAAGTCATGACCTCGTCTAAAGATAGGATGAAGTATGTACATTACTATCTGTGGAAGAAACATTCAGGTGCCATTCTAGTGGGTGATTTCATCAGAGTGCTGTCTGGCTCAAAAAAGTGAGGTAAACTCGCGATAAAGACCTGAAAAACGGTGTCATTAGACGGTTTCTCTTGAAGTCAGCATAAGCGCTTTCAGCGAGATCGAACGAGCCAGATGACCTCAAAACAGGCGCTCTCAGCGAAAGTTGCATAGGGCAGGTTCGAAGCAGGGGCAGTGGCCGTGTATAAAAGTGACTCAGTGGTTAGCCATGTGAAAGGCCAGTATTGTGTGCTAATCATCTGATCCCAACTGATGACCTTCCCCACGATCGTGTAGTAATTGTAGTGTTCTCCGCTTATTCAATGTGTCAATGAAATCTTACCACCCAATCACTCCTGAGATACATAGAGTTATACAAAGGCGCTTGTTTAGCGTACAGCCGGCCACAGATTTCACTATTTGTTTTTGATGAGGCAGCAGCAGGCACATAGTAAGTGAAAGGGACCGTAATGGCCTTCATCTACAGAAGCTCTTACGATAATTGCCAAGAATGAAACGGTGCTTTCGATCGACTACCATATGCAAGTGCAAGCAACCAAGCACGTCAGTTCCAGCCCCCCAGGGCGTTTGCACAACGCGTACGGCAGACAACTGATATTACTCTTGTGGGGTGGCATGTTCAATCCGCGCTATTCCTCACGTTTCATTCCTAAGCATTAGGTTATTTGGAGTTTGCTACGGTGGGCGATTTTCCATACAAGACTTAAATGCGAATGAAGGAGAAGCGGTAGTCGATGTGGCAGTGCTATTAAGCCCCAAACAATTGCCTGTGGAAAATAATCCATTGTGAAAACTTATTTTACATGAGCTGCTTGGAGCGCTGCGGTTCGTCTTTGTGCATTGTGAACCTTGGTATGACCTAATCGAGCATTCCATCATTCTCCGATTAGGCGCTTAAGGTATTTGTCAGGGCCAAAAACAAGAACCACAGAACGAGGTGTACGAAAATCAGACCCTTAAATGGCTTTACAACTTCCCATCGAGCACTAGTCCAAAGTCTTTTATTAGGTTGATGCGTAATTATTGCGGATTTTTTTTTCGCAAATTTTACTTCAAGAAATGAAAGGAATAGCTAGCAAAGACATGTTCAAATAACTGCACCGGAACATATCCAGAATCTACGTCAAGCACTGCTCCCCATTTGCTAGGCGATCGGATTCCACAGGCGAAGAAGTTTCGACTCTTGGAGGCGATCACGCCTTGAAGTTGGCCATCAAGCCAATCACTTCGTCGAAAGTTGTGTTCGCTAACCAATTTCTCAAAGGACGACTGACGTGATAATCCATAGAAGTATCTGTTGGTGGATAGGACGACCGCAGAAGCGGATTCCATTCCTTGTTCTGCTTTGGCTGACTGTTCCATCGCCGAGAAGTTCGTTATGATCACGTTAAGAGTGTGCCGCCTTCCAACATTTCTCGAAGTAATAGAGCATAATTTGGCGTATATGAGAGTGACTTTCTAGACATATTTCTGTTAAGGATAGCGAGAAGATTATTTCTACAAAATCCCGATTTTAAAAGTTTAATTTTATCGATAGAAAAGAAGCCGCCAAAAAATCCGCAATAACTATGCATTAACCTAATAGTATGGCGCTACAAAGCCAGGTAAACCTTCCCCTCTTTTTGTTGAGGTAAATGTCATCCAAAAACATTTCCATGCCGTTCTTCTACCAGTACCCGCAGAGCTGAACACGCTACATTCCACTGGAATTGTAGCAGCTCCTTCTTGTAGCCCTCTCTGAGATGCCCTTTTAGTTCCTACGATTACCCTATGTGAATGCACAACAGGTGCTTCTGAATTTCATGCGGTCCCACAAAGCTGAAGAAGGAGGAGGCGAGAAGGCTCTGATGTAGTGATTGTGGGTTGTTAACCTGATGGCTCTTTTCTTGAGCACGGACTGGTCTTTAGGCTTATGACAATTAAGCAACCTACGTAAAGCGCTCCCAACAACGCTCAACAGGAATTCCTTCTGTAAACGTTGGGTGTCGAAGCAGGGATGCTCCAAAGTGACCCAATTGGCTTGCGTGACATAGCTGCATGTCAGTTGTGGTAAATGATTACTTCAGTACTGGCTAGAGATTCTCGAAAGTCGTGGGCTCTCCTCATGGGTACACATTGACTCTATCTCCTTGTATTTTTCATTGCTACAACCTTCACATGAGCTAAACTAGACGGAAACCCACTTCGACTACAGCGATGATTCTTCATTCTTGTTCGGTCTGTTATTGAAAGAAGATCGGTATGATGGTTCTCCTATTCAATACACTCGCGATTACAAGTATAGTGTGGGAAGGATGAAGGCTGACAAATTAGTGTTTTCCTAAAAACACCTCATCGAAGAAGTGAGCAAATGAGACAACTCAGTAATTTTATGCGATGCGGGGCAGCTGTGTTGTGAGCTATGTAACTGAAAGACAAAAACGTTACTCATCCCGATTCATCCCATACATTACATTTTTTGGCTCTTCCCAGGTTTACATCCCTCCAAACAGGTTTCTCAGGATCCCTTCTCCCTCCTCCCACATTCTTCAAATGACAAATGACAACCAACGACCAGTTTTCGTCGAGTATTCGTGAACTTTTCTGAAACATCTAATAAATCTGTTCATAACAGGCTGTGCCACGGAAGTCTCGTGAGCGAGTCCCGCACGAGCTCTATGACAATTTATTGCCGTTCTTAAGCCACGCGTACTGGGTCATTTGAGGGAATTCATGACCTTACCACAGAATCCGCGCCACTGAACGATATATCGTCAGTAGAGGAGCTACTGGATGCTTCTATGTACATGAGCTATCGGTTAGGATGAACGAAAGAAGCCGTCACTCTTTCAAGCCACGCCCATCCAGCATGCCAATATTGTCGTCGTAGCCGCCTGTCCAACTAGTAGTTAGTCAGTTCGAATCGGATTCCTGTGTAGAACCTCTGGCCTGCTCAATTGAGACAGTATAGCCTTCCTTGGGAGGAAATTTCTCCCAAACAAGGAAAGATCTTTCCTTTCCTTTAGTTTTTTATGTTCTGCTTTTGGCTATTTCATTCCTTTTTGTTCCTTCTTTATAACTGGAGATCTAAGAGGGAGAAGAGAACTCCGTTAAAGCACTCATCTTGTTTTCCTCCTGCCCTTTATCCCACGTACCTCCAAGAATCGAGCTGTCAATGATTTCCAATTATTTTTTGATACTTTTTCAATAATGACCATGTAGTTTATCGCCACTGTACCTACTAAAGTTACAGGTTATGGCTAGGCATACGTACTATGTACTTATGTAGTAGTTACTAGCTATAATATGTAGTACACTGCACTTGTGGCTACCATAACATTCATGTACTGACTTTCACTCCTTCGTTGCTATTACTCTCATACAAAGTGCTACAAACTGTGGCTCTTAATGCTGACGTGAGCTTCTTCTTCTGAAGGCTCATTTCACGTTTATTTTTGGGTATCTATTTTGAATCATTTAAAACGAAAATTACGGTGTAACAAAATGGAATCAGTTGCGGAGAAATAGTGGCAATCTGCAAATTCCGGGAACTGAAGGGTTCTAAAAAGTATTCAGAATAGAGGGTTCTACGAGACTATGACGATAGGAGTGGCATGAAAAGAGTATTAAAACGCTGACTTCAGGCTGAAATATTGGCTACAGTATGCAAAAAATGCCTTCCACTGTCGGAACTGCATGCATTCATTTGCAAAATCGGAGCATTTTCTTGTTTCGTCACTGCTACCATTTTGCTATTACTTTGTTATTATTATTATTATTATTATTATTATTATTATTATTAT